>JAWQFJ010033658.1:25000-27033 GCA_034096865.1 Theodoxus fluviatilis
CTGATACACGTAGTACTATAATGCTGCACACCACATCCTTTCATGACTGATACACTTAGTACTATAATGCTGCACACCACATCCTTTCATGACTGATACACTTAGTACTATAATGCTGCACACCACATCCTTTCATGACTGATACACTTAGTACTATAATGCTGCACACCACATCCTTTCATGACTGATACACTTAGTACTATAATGCTGCACACCACATCCTTTCATGACTGATACACTTAGTACTATAATGCTGCACACCACATCCTTTCATGACTGATACACTTAGTACTATAATGCTGCACACCACATCCTTTCATGACTGATACACGTAGTACTATAATGCTGCACACCACATCCTTTCATGACTGATACACTTAGTACTATAATGCTGCACACCACATCCTTTCATGACTGATACACGTAGTACTATAATGCTGCACACCACATCCTTTCATGACTGATACACGTAGTACTATAATGCTGCACACCACATCCTTTCATGACTGATACACGTAGTACTATAATGCTGCACACCACATCCTTTCATGACTGATACACGTAGTACTATAATGCTGCACACCACATCCTTTCATGACTGATACACTTAGTACTATAATGCTGCACACCACATCCTTTCATGACTGATACACGTAGTACTATAATGCTGCACACCACATCCTTTCATGACTGATACACTTAGTACTATAATGCTGCACACCACATCCTTTCATGACTGATACACTTAGTACTATAATGCTGCACACCACATCCTTTCATGACTGATACACTTAGTACTATAATGCTGCACACCACATCCTTTCATGACTGATACACTTAGTACTATAATGCTGCACATCACATCCTTTCATGACTGATACACGTAGTACTATAATGCTGCACACCACATCCTTTCATGACTGATACACTTAGTACTATAATGCTGCACATCACATCCTTTCATGACTGATACACTTAGTACTATAATGCTGCACACCACATCCTTTCATGACTGATACACTTAGTACTATAATGCTGCACACCACATCCTTTCATGACTGATACACTTAGTACTATAATGCTGCACACCACATCCTTTCATGACTGATACACTTAGTACTATAATGCTGCACACCACATCCTTTCATGACTGATACACTTAGTAATATAATGCTGCACACCACATCCTTTCATGACTGATACACTTAGTAATATAATGCTGCACACCACATCATTTCATGACTGATACACTTAGTAATATAATGCTGCACACCACATCCTTTCATGACTGATACACTTAGTAATATAATGCTGCACACCACATCCTTTCATGACTGATACACTTAGTACTATAATGCTGCACACCACATCCTTTCATGACTGATACACTTAGTACTATAATGCTGCACACCACATCCTTTCATGACTGATACACTTAGTACTATAATGCTGCACATCACATCCTTTCATGACTGATACACTTAGTACTATAATGCTGCACACCACATCCTTTCATGACTGATACACTTAGTACTATAATGCTGCACACCACATCATTTCATGACTGATACACTTAGTACTATAATGCTGCACACCACATCCTTTCATGACTGATACACTTAGTACTATAATGCTGCACACCACATCCTTTCATGACTGATACACGTAGTACTATAATGCTGCACACCACATCCTTTCATGACTGATACACTTAGTACTATAATGCTGCACACCACATCATTTCATGACTGATACACTTAGTACTATAATGCTGCACACCACATCCTTTCATGACTGATACACTTAGTACTATAATGCTGCACACCACATCCTTTCATGACTGATACACTTAGTACTATAATGCTGCACACCACATCCTTTCATGACTGATACACTTAGTACTATAATGCTGCACACCACATCCTTTCATGACTGATACACTTAGTACTATAATGCTGCACACCACATCCTTTCATGACTGATACACTTAGTACTATAATGCTGCACACCACATCCTTTCATGACTGATACAC
>JAWQFJ010033659.1:0-2500 GCA_034096865.1 Theodoxus fluviatilis
TTAGTTGTGCTAACCTGGACACCGCTGCTCCTCCATCTCTATCCTCTGTTTCTCATGAACTTTCCCCTTTGGATATGGAACTGTGTATTGCTGCTCTCTCCAAAGTCGCATGCCATTTTCTGACCTTGTCTACTGTTATCGCTGATGCCAATTTGATGTGTTTTTCCGCTTCTAATTCACAGAAATTTAACAGTGTTTATACTTAAACACCATTTGATTCCTCCGGTGCTTTTAGAATGAATTTCATTTTATTTTCAAATCACCGCCATTTCTTGCTACACTGGCTTTGTCGATTTTGATCTCTTTGAAGCAGTGCCTGTACAAATGTACATTCCTTTGCATGGGCTGGTGATACATTTCTACCATTAAAAACATCTTCTATTATTTGGATTTGCTGTTAATCTTGTTTGGCTGCTTCATCCACTCTGATAAGCTTTTCTGCTATTGTAAAAGTCACATTGTCTGCCGGCATGCCTGCCTGCCTGCTTGCCTGTCTGCCTGCCTGCCTGTCCGCCTGTCTGTCTGTCTGTCTGTCTGTCTGTCTGTCTGTCTGTCTGTCTGTCTGTCTGTCTGTCTGTGTGTCTGTCTGTGTGTCTGTCTGTGTGCCTGTCTGTGTGTCTGTCTGTGTGTCTGTCTGTCTGTCTGTCTGTCTGTCTGTCTGTCTGTCTGTCTGTCTGTCTGTCTGTCTGTCTGTCTCTCTCTCTCTCTCTCTCTCTCTCTCTCTCTCTCTCTCTCTCTCTCTCTCTCTCTCGCCCCCCACCCCACCCCAACCCCCCACCCCACCCCCTTTAGAGCGAGATACATGTGAAATCCGATGTCGACATCTGCTTGTTTGTTTGTTTGTTTTTGCATTACTGTGCTTTCGCTCGTGCACACATTAACCCGTTGCTCCCATTGTTCCAGGCACAAGCTGGGTAGGTGTGCATTCTGCTGCGATAAGCAGGTCATCACCGCAAGATTAAGGAACGGCCTTATGATGTAGAGTCAGCCAGTTGGAAACGCAGACATGACATGGAAGAAGTTAGGGAGTACACTGATGTGGCAGGAACCGCGTTCGACTCGAGGTACAGCGTGAAAACGCAGTTTCAGCAGTGGCAGCTGTCCCAGTGCAGGAAGAGGCACGACCACGCCCATACTGGGCTTGGCACCGAGGACGGTGAAGTGGGAAGTGGGGTGGGTGAGTGAGTGAGTGAGAGAGAGAGAGAGAGAGAGAGAGAGAGAGAGAGAGAGAGAGAGAGAGAGAGGGAGAGAAAGTGAGATAGAAAGAGAGAGAGAGAGAGAGAGACTTCATCTTTATTTCGGCCGACGACCCACAGTATACAATTACACGATTACATACATATGTGCACGTTTTCAAACAGCATCGAAGTTATAATGTACAGTGATGATTCAATGGAAAAAGTGTATGAGACCTGATTATGTATACAACGTAGAGTTGGATTTCTAAGTATTTACAGTTGCTTTTGACTAGTGTTCATGCTTAATGAACATATCTGTACACGTTTTCATTGAGTTATGAAATAATAATGGAAGAATGTATGTACAGCAACACATATCTACAGGGTCTGATATCATTTCAACCATTTGGTTGCGTAGTTTCAAAGCATAGTAAATGTACATTGCAACATCTCTCACCTTCCTGATGTCATTACTGTCTAGCAATTTTGTCAGTCTCATATGATTGTTTCTCGTTATATGTTTTTCTAAGTATTTCTTTCGTACTTCGCGATATGTATTACAAACAAACAGAAAATGCTCCTCGTTCTCTGCTTCATTTCTACGGAATTGGACAATTTATATTTGTTGCTTCATCACTCTTATATCGTTCTTTTGTGTTTAGTTCACAGATCCCAAATCTAAACCTAATAAAGACATATCTAAATTTCTTTATGTTAATATCATTTAGATACTGTTCGCATTCAAATTTACATACATTTTAATATCTTCTGTATACAGAAAAACGTTAACTATAATTAAGCCTGAAGGACTAGTCCTGGTAGAAGCAGTCTCGAAGTCTTTGATGAAGAGTTCTCAGAAAGATTCTCCCATTTGCAGAACATATTTTTGACAGAAGCTCCTATACATTATTAGACCAGCTATTTTTGCATATTGTAGAGGTCAGCATAAGATATGCTTGCTTTGGGAGCATGTCTGCCAGCATCTTGCACAGCCTCAACCAATATTTTATGGCTCTAATGGCAGAATGTACAAATAAATTATATCTACCTGTCTCTCCCTATATAACAGTGTTGGGAGATCTTGCATCTACGTTCAGGAATCGCTTACAGGCAAACATATGTATCTTATCTAAGTTGTCTCGGTTTGTAAGACCCCATAGTTCTCCACTATAGAGAAGAGAAGGCAATATCTGGGCATCAAATAATTTAAAGTACACAAATGCATTGAGACTATGGATGCGCCACATGGTTTTCAGCAACGGAATAGTTTTTTTGCGTGCCTTTAACTGCTTGGTTGACAAGAGCTGTTTTAATGGACAATG
>JAWQFJ010033659.1:5000-7500 GCA_034096865.1 Theodoxus fluviatilis
ACATCGGGGTCCACCTGTAAAGAAGCCGTCGGCTGGCTCAGTGAATAAAAGCGGAAAGTCCTCCATAAATGGAAAGCAATGACCGTCGTCGACATCAACCAGACGGACGTCGTCCATGCATCCTCGGTGGAGAGCTGTTTTCTGCACGCCAAAATGACAGCAAAAGCCACACGAAACCTGAGACCGCATTGCTCGTGTTTGCATTTCCCCACAACTAGTCCCATGTTTCCACCAGAATGCGGTTGAGTACCCCTCAGTCGCTGCCACAGCGCGATTCTTTTGTTTCCCCCTGCATACATCTAGGCTCCTAAGATCTGTAAAAGAGAGAGCACTGTTAGATATCATCAGTCGGGTTATCAATGTTTACTGACGCTGTCCAAGGAAGTCGAGACAACAGAGTTCATGGTCGATAATCAGTCTCATCAGGCAGCTTTGTTGGAAGAGGTACACTGAATCAAATCTGACTGTATTACACGTGTAGTCACTACATTCTTACCGTTTGAGAAAATCATGCACAGAGAGTCGGGGATATTGCTGTAAAAGTACGTCTCTATTTCAAGTAAGTTTGTGAAATGTTTGTTAGGACCATTTGAGGCTTACCTTTTGGATTGTCGTTATGGCGTCATTATTTTGTCATTGAGTTTCATCGGAATAGGTGTTGGAAGGTGTAGACGAGGTGGTTTGTCATGAATATTTGTCATCGCACTACCGTAGCGTAAGAAAGAACCATATCCTCCCGTACCAGATCATGTGTGGACCAGAAAAAAATACTGCAAAGGCTCAGTCTACCTTGGGTTCCACTTCTTGTACACTGAATCACGAAAGCATCGATGGCACACAGAGAGAAATCTCTTCAAAGAGGGAAATATCGACCAAAAATACTAATCAAGTATGCAAATGTGAGTAATTATAAAGTCGAGAATGGCGTCCTTATTCCCATAGAAAATGCCTCATACATGTACACTTCAGTTCGTACACAAGAAATAAACGGAAAACCGTTTTCTTTAGCCAATGTATTTAGTGTGTATGATGAACTGATCGTGACGACTGGAATCATTATGTTTTTAATTAACATGCTCCTTGACAGCGGCCTCAAGCAAAGAACCACAGTTGAAATGACACTCATTTTTTAACACCGTGTTGGTCTTCACAAATGAGAACTGAACCATGATTTTTGAAGAATTGTTTTGACTGAAGTGAAAAGGTTACGCCGTCATCCATCAGTCAACGCAACTCGGCGTCCGTTACAAGACAACTGCTTGAATTTTGCCGCGAAAGGTTCGGCGGAGAACGTAAAAAGAGACTACTACAGAAGTCTACTACCACGCACGGTCATGCGGTCATTATGTCCTTCTCGGTGGTGATGCGCGGGACACTGCAGTGCGAATGTACGCCCAGAATACTTTCAATTCAGATATTTTGTATGTAGCGTCATTTTCCTCGCCTTTGCAACGTATCAATAGAGTTTGCAATTTCTAAACTGGTTGATGACGCTGATGAAATGAAAACACATACAGTTGCTGGCTTAAAACTTTACAGATGATAACACAACCTTCCTCTCCTTTCGGAGTTAACTAGACTCGGTGTGTTCCTTACCTGTGGCTGTTTTTGTTATGTTAAATTCGCCCACTTGAGTCTTTTGAAACCACCGGTTATTTGCTGTTAATATAGATCTACAAGTATACAAAGCCTTCAGCCCATTATAGTATCAGTATGTTTTCCTCAATGAATGATCATGTGCATGTCGACATTTATTGTAGGATTCTTAATAAAAATGTAGAACTTGCCAAGTACGGTGTAAACAACGGTTCTCCTTGCAGTAGACACAAATCATGGCGTTTGACACACACCTCCCCCCCTCCCCCATCCCCCTCCACTCATCCACTCTGTTGTGCCCCAAGGTTTCAGATACTAAGCCATTTTTGTTTATGCTGTCGTGTTATGCCCTGGTTTATGTTTTATGAACGTGCAGCATTCTTTGCTTGTGGAGAAAACTGTCAACAAGTAGATTCCCTGTCTTCCATTAATTTTGCATTTTGACGTTTATTTTACCTTGAATTGTTTATTAGAATGTTAAAGTCCATTACGCTATTTTGCAAGTCACAGTTCTTGCTCGGAAGACCAGCCCTCGTAGTAAACAGCGTGCGTCTGTGGTCTGACAATGAGTATTACCTGGGACTGGGAGTTGGAGCCAAGCCACACACAGAACAGACTGCATGCGGGCGTTCCAGCGATTGCTGCACACTGTCGTGCCGTCGGTAGAACAGCATGTGACCGTTAGAACAGTTCTTGAGCACACGCTGAGAAAAGTCATCCGCGCACTATGTTACGTAACAGCTTTCCTGAACTTTACTGCAAAAATATGACAGAATTGTTCTATGAACGTGCAGTTTTCTCTGGATTACGCATCAATGAATACATCATATTGTGGATGAAATATCTCACTTTGACATTTTCCCGAGCTTAGCCTTGTTTCCTCATGCACAGCCGCATACAGAAT
>JAWQFJ010033659.1:12500-50000 GCA_034096865.1 Theodoxus fluviatilis
TCAGGGTCAGGCAGCTACCATAATCCCCTTTGCTCTTCCATCAAGGCGTCCTGCAATCACGTGAGGTCTGTATTGTCGGACAAGAGCCAATCACACGGCATCCAGTGCACTGTTTGGAAGAGGTACATTCTCAGTTTGATTCTTCTTTTTATCTCTGTAACGCTACGATGTATTCCTTTGTCCAACGGTCCGTTTGTTTGTGTGTCTGTGCGTCTGCGTGTCTGCCTGTGTGTCTGTACTATCCCTCTGTCCGTACGTCCTACTCCCTGTCTCTGTGTGTCTGTTTCTCTTACTTTCTGAGAGAGAGGGAGAGAGAGAGAGAGAGAGAGAGAGAGAGAGAGAGAGAGAGAGAGAGAGCGTTGAGTTAGTAAACACTCAAACCAACTCGAAACTACTGGTGCAAATCTGAATAAGAACAGCAGCAGCAATGTGGAGGTGTGTATTAGACGTGCTTCATTTGCACGAGAAGTATTTGCAGATCGTGCGGTGTAGCGAGGACTAGCAATAGCGTGTATGCGAGTGACAGGCACTACATAAGTGTATGTTGATCACCCAAATTTAATATAACTTTTAACAGATCTGTGATGTATGTCAAAACTGCTGAATGTCAACTCCTTGTCGCGTGACATTGCCTGGAAAGATGGACAGACGGTCCGTGCCACAGCAATGGTGGGACTGGCCGTGATTCAATGAAGCTTGCGTGCCGAACTGCCTTGAGTCTCGAGCCAGTGCGGGCAGCTGCAGACAGCACTACATTACAGCGTCCTGCACAGACAGCGGGTGGAGCTGTCAACAAACACGAAGGTGTTCATGCAGTAACGGTCATTCCTGTAGGAACGTCTCTTGACCGGTCGTGCCCGGCGAAGACCTTTCAGTTTAAACATTTGCAATAACATGTTTTTAAATCTCACTCCGCGTTTTAAATGTGTCCGTATATATTTCCGTGGGTTTATTTTTGAACCACAATGACCACGAACTTTACCTTGCACTGTGCGCTTCGTGCTGTGTGCGTATGACAGCTCCATGGCGACCGTGTCCACGCAGTCTGCCCAGGAAACTCCTCAAGACGAGAGGAGCCAAATGGCCTCCCCGATTTGAAACTTAATCGGATGAGGCGTTGGCCAACCCAGCGCGTTTGCGCGTGCTGATACGTCTTATTTTGCGTACGCATGATTTGCAGAAACGGTCGACTGCAAGTCATTTTATGCATCTCAATACATTCGGGAGTATCTCGATTAATTACTTCAAGAGAACATAGAGAATTACGCCGTGCGGTGTGTTTTTTGTCTGGGTTTTCATTCATTTAAAAATGTGTCTTTCGCTGTCATGCTACTTCTTCTCGTCTCTACAGCTAGCTTTTGCTGTTAGATCGGCTCTCACTATCCCAGCTATTTCTCGGCCTGGATTCAGGACCCAACTCTGCAGAAGAAGGTTCCATTTTTGAACGGCATCGAAACACCTGTAACGTGTACATCTATGCGCATATTAGTCCCTTCGCAAAGTCACGAATGTTGTTAAAACGCTTGTCAACAGGGAAGTTTGAATCAATTCAGGCTAACTGTGGAATCTCAGTCTAGTTGACTCCAGATCCGCTCCTCCTTTCAACCGCGATTTTTCTAGTTTCGGTATGATGGATTACTTTCTCCAAGCACTCCCGAGCAAAAAGCTGGCCGTTTTAACCTCGTGTAGCATCGCGCTACTGCCGTGTTCTCAGTGACCTCTGAGTGTCAGGGCAGGAGTAGACTGCTGGGGTGTAATTCATGAACGTGGACTTTCGAGAGCACTAGTCTTGGACTTTAGAGTCTAGGACTACCGCGTAGTCTGGGACTAGTCTGGGACTAAGCGAGTCTACGATGCACGAACCCAGACTGGGTGTTGACTTGAAAGTCTGGGACTGATTGACCTAGTCTATGGGTTATTTTTAGAATGAGGTGGAATTCGCGGGGATTCCGCCCAGTGCGCAAGCGCAAGGCGTACCGCTTCAAACTTCCTGTCAAAAATGTCAGCCACGATCGGTAGCAAAACCTCGAAGAAAAGCCCCGATTTCACGGAGCGGGAATCGGTAGCTATCATAAAAGCGGTGTCAGCAAGATACGGATACATTAACAGCAGCATACACACAGCCCAAGCAAACAAAAGAAGACGGACAGCGTGGGAGGAGGTGACAAATGAAGTGCGAGCTGAGGCTGGAGTGTGTGTGTGTGTGTGTGTGTGTGTGTGTGTGTGTGTGTGTGTGTGTGTGTGTGTGTGTGTCACCGTTTATTAAGTTCATCAGCAAGAGGCAAACCAGCAGAAGATCAAGTTTTACAATATGGCAGGATTTCCAAGTGAGAACCATTGAAATTCAGTAAGGAAGGGATGGAACAAAAATCTGTCTTGATGAGGAAAAATATACACACACAGTGACACACACACACACACACACTCCAGCCTCAGCTCGCACTTTTCCCACCAAACTCGTGAAACCCTGGCGTACATCGTCACACATTTTCTCAGTTACCAAAAATAAAGCAATTTAATCTGAGCAGTGTTTTCATAACACAGATGCAATTTTAATGTATCGTTTTCATAGCATCAGACAACACTAGCATTGTACACAATGTCAACAGCAGGCAGGTTCGAGGACAACAATGTATTTATAATCTTTCCTGGTGTCGCTGAGGTCCGCGCGTCAGCTATAAATAGAAGTGCGCGAAGCTTGGATGCTCGGCGTGTAGATGCTTCGACCTGCATTTCCATTTGTAAAATGTAAGCGCTTTCACGACCTATTGATGCAATCAACATACAGCTTTGATAATTTAATGCTGTTCATGGCTTACATTTTCTTTGGATGGGTTTCTAGTGTCCCAAAATACAGCGTTTTCTGTGCGAACCGTAGACAGGTCGGCCATTTAATTTCGCGGCACTCGGACTTTGGTGTGTAGTCCAACAAAGCCTTGGACCAGCGTAGTCAGCAGTTCAGTCCGAGACTGAACCAAAGTCCACGTTCATGCATTGTAGACTACGACAGTCCACGTTCATGCATTATAGACTACGTCAGTAGTTCGAGACCAGCGGCAGTAGTCTAAGACTAGTCTAAGACTACGCTGGTAGGCCACGTTCATGAATAGGACCCCAGAGGACATTACCCGTAGGGAGGCAATGGGAAAGTCAGGCTGAAATGGTCGAAGTCGGAAACATTCGCGGACACTGTACCCGAGGTACTCTGACCGGGCGGACAGAGTACCCCAGTTGAAATCTCGGCATTTGAACGAGAACGAGACCGCATCCGCCACTCCGCCTGACTGACTCCGCACGCCCAGGGAGTTATGCTAAGATCCGGCCGCGTTAATGTATCTGCGTTTTGTGACAAACGTCTTGCTCGGCGGTACTGTACTCCATGCACCTTAACGGTCCGCGTGATTCGGGTGTAATCTTAAGCTAAACGACGTTTATTGGCGCTGCTGAAATGGTCGAAGTCGGAAACATTCGGGCGGACAGAGTACCTCGGGTACAGTGTCCGCGAATGTTTCCAACTTCGACCATTTCAGCGAAAGTCAGGGGAGCCAGGAGGTTGAGAGAGAAAAATTGGTGGATGCAGAGAGGAGTGGCGCGGGGAGCTGAATAGAAAGGGCAAAGACGGTGAGGGGTTGAGGGTGACGACAAAGGGGAGTAGGGCTGTGGTTTTGGGGGCAGGGGTGGGGATGGGTTAGGTGGCAATCCCAACTGATATCGGACCACCCAGGCTTTGCCCTTTGTGTCACTGGCCTGTCTGCTAAAGCTTCTCCGTAAGCATTGACTGTATGCACGTGTGTATACTCGTACGTGTGACAGTGTGCAAGTATGAGACCCGAGTGTGCGTGGGCAGTGTGTGTGTGTGTGAGTGTGTGTGTGTGTGTGTGTGTGTGTGTGTGTGTGTGTGCACATGCGTGTGCGCATCTTTACTTGTCAGTGCGTGCTTCTCGCGCAAGTGTAAGAGACTGATTGTAGCTTTAAAAGATGGTGTCGTATGCAAGCATGCTGAAATAAGTTTGTAACGCACATAAAAACGCATATTGTCTGCCTCTGTCAGCCTGTCTGTGTGTCTGTCTGTGTGTCTGTTTGTGTGTCTGTCTGTGTGTCTGTCTGTGTGTCTGTCTGTCTGTCTGTCTGTCTGTCTGTGTGACTGTGTGTCTGTCTGTCTGTCTGTTTGTCTGTCTGTCTGTCTGTCTGTGTGTCTGTGTGTCTGTCTGTGTGTCTGTCTGTGTGTCTGTCTGTCTGTCTGTGTGTGTGTGTGTGTGTGTGTGTGTTTTCATTAATTCCATACGGGTTTACGATGTCAGACGATCCACTCATCCTTGTCATCACCACAGAGCGGATTCTTGGTCTTCATTCTAACTCAGTCTATCTTGTGAGCGTGTGTTTGTATGCATGTATGTATGCGTGTACGAGTGTGTGTGTGCTTATCTGTCTACTTGCTTGTACGTCTGCGCATGGATCTATAGATCCGTGGTCTGCGTGAGCACGCGCGTGCGCGCACATGTGTATGTATGTATGCGTGTGTGTGTAGTTATGTTTGTCTAGTGTCTCTCACCTCCTGCACGCTCTTATCCCTACCCCCTTCCCCCAGAATACCTTTACCAAACTGTGAGCACGATGGCAGACGTAGATGAGTTATCATGTTCAAATTGGGGGCTATGTGACCGAGCCAAATTGAAAACGGCAAAGAACTTTCTCTACCCACTGCATGTCAGACACATCCACTTTCCATGACATCAAGGGGGCGCTGTTTTGAATGTTTTCCATGTTTTCCGCAGTCTTGAAAAACTCACAGTGCTTCCTCGACGCCACTCCCCATCCCCCCACCCCCACCCCTACCCACCCCCCACTCCCCACTCCTTTAGAGTTTTCGGACCAAAGCTGTCAGACAAAGCGTGAACTAAACGACGGCCTGAGCTTCTTTGACCTCGACCATGACCTTCCAGGTCGTTTACACGTGATTCGAAATCACACAAACAAAAACGACGAACGATGTCGTGAGGCAATACTTTACAACCCTGGGAGAGCATGGGAAACTCTTTCATGACGTCATCACCTGCCTGTTTGTTTGTTTGTTTGGGGACAAATGCGTGCAAACAATCCCACTGGTCTTAACGACCCACTGTCCTCTAAGGCCGGAGTGGAAACGAAGGGCTCTCAGCGGCAGCATTAGTCTTACGAGGGACACAAATGCGCGACGAAGACTCTAGTTCATGCAGTTCGGCCCAGCCCGTACCCTTGTTCCCATGACGTGGCTGCCGCTGCAGCTAATGGCAGTTGACAGGGCCACAGCCAGACAGCCCAAGTGGCCGCCATTTCTGCCCCACCCTGTCCTCGTGTCCCCCACCTGCCCTGCCTCGCGTTGTCAAGGTGACGCGTCGCCTGCAGCCGGCGTTCCATCACACCATGACGTCACAGCCTCGCTGTCTCTGCAGACGTCACGGTGTAAGAGGGGCGGAGGCCCGTACCCTTGATGGAATGGGTGACTTTGCCTCTCCCTCGGTGTGCCTCTCTCTCACAGTGTGCCTCTCCCTCAGTGTGCCTCTCCCTCAGTATGCCACTCTGTCGTATGCCTCTCTGTCAGTGTGTCTCTCAGTGTGCCTCATTGTCAATATGACTGTCAGTGTGCCTCTCCCTCACAGTGTGCCTCTCTCGCCGTGTGCCTCTCCCTCAGTATGCCTCTCTATTAGTATGCCTCTCTGTCAGTGTGCCTCTCCCTCAATGTGCCTCTCATTCGCAGTGTGCATCTCACTCGCAGTGTGCCTCTCCTTCAGTACGTATGCCTTTCCCTTAGTGTGCCTTTCCCTTAGTGTGCCTCTCCCTTAGCGTGCCTCACCTTCAGTGTGCCTCTCCTTCAGTGTGCCTCTCTCTCAGTATGCCTCTCCATCGCAATATGCCTCTCCTTCATTATGCCTCTCTCTCAGTATGCCTCTCTGTCAGTATGCATTTCTGTCAGTGTGTCTCTCCCTCAGTATGCCTCTCTGTCAGTGTGTCTCTCCCTCAGTATGCCTCTCTGTCAGTGTGTCTCTCCCTCAGTATGTCTCTCTGTCAGTGTGCCACTCCCTCAGTATGCCTCTCTGTCAGTGTGTCTCTCCCTCAGTATGCCTCTCTGTCAGTGTGTCTCTCCCTCAGTATGCCTCTCTGTCAGTGTGTCTCTCCCTCAGTATGCCTCTCTGTCAGTGTGTCTCTCCCTCAGTATGCCTCTCTGTCAGTGTGTCTCTCCCTCAGTATGCCTCTCTGTCAGTCTGCCTTTGTGTCAGTGTGCCACTCCCTCAGTATGTCTCTCCCTCAGTATACCTCTCTGTCGGTGTCTCTCCCTCATTATACCTCTCTGTCAGTGTGTCTCTCCCTCAGTATACCTCTCTGTCAGTGTGTCTCTCCCTCAGTATGCCTCTCTGTCAGTGTGTCTCTCCCTCAGTGTGCCTCTCTGTCAGTGTGTCTCTCCCTCAGTATACCTCTCTGTCAGTGTGTCTCTCCCTCAGTATGCCTCTCTGTCAGTGTGTCTCTCCCTCAGTGTGCCTCTCTGTCAGTCTGCCTTTGTGTCAGTGTGTCTCTCCCTCAGTATGTCTCTTCCTCAGTATACCTCTCTGTCAGTGTGTCTCTCCCTCAGTATACCTTTCTGTCAGTATGCCTTTCTGTCAGTGTGTCTCTCCCTCAGTATGCCTCTCTGTCAGTGTGTCTCTCCCTCAGTATGCCTCTCTGTCAGTGTGTCTCTCCCTCAGTATGCCTCTCTGTCAGTGTGTCTCTCCCTCAGTATGCCTCTCTGTCAGTGTGTCTCTCCCTCAGTATGCCTCTCTGTCAGTATGCCTTTCTGTCAGTGTGTCTCTCCCTCAGTATGCCTCTCTGTCAGTGTGTCTCTCCCTCAGTATGCCTCTCTGTCAGTGTGTCTCTCCCTCAGTGTGCCTCTCTGTCAGTATGCCTCTCTGTCAGTGTGTCTCTCTCTCAGTATGCCTCTCTGTCAGTATGCCTCTCTGTCAGTGTGTCTCTCTGTCAGTGTGTCTCTCTGTCAGTATGCCTCTCTGTCAGTGTGTCTCTCCCTCAGTATGCCTCTCTGTCAGTGTGTCTCTCCCTCAGTGTGCCTCTCTGTCAGTCTGCCTTTCTGTCAGTGTGTCTCTCCCTCAGTATACCTCTCTGTCAGTATGCATTTCTGTCAGTGTGTCTCTCCCTCAGTGTACCTCTCTGTCAGTATGCCTTTCTGTCAGTGTGTCTCTCCCTCAGTATGCCTTTCTGTCAGTGTGTCTCTCCCTCAGTGTGCCTCTCTGTCAGTCTGCCTTTGTGTCAGTGTACCACTCCCTCAGTGTGTCTCTCCCTCAGTATGCCTCTCTGTCAGTGTGCCTCTCCCTCAGTATGCCTCTCTGTCAGTGTGTCTCTCCCTCAGTATGCCTTTCTGTCAGTGTGTCTCTCCCTCAGTATGCCTCTCTGTCAGTGTGTCTCTCCCTCAGTGTGCCTCTCTGTCAGTCTGCCTTTCTGTCAGTGTGTCTCTCCCTCAGTATACCTCTCTGTCAGTATGCATTTCTGTCAGTGTGTCTCTCCCTCAGTGTGCCTCTCTGTCAGTCTGCCTTTGTGTCAGTGTGCCACTCCCTCAGTATGCCTCTCTGTCAGTGTGTCTCTCCCTCAGTGTGCATCTCTGTCAGTCTGCCTTTGTGTCAGTGTACCACTCCCTCAGTGTGTCTCTCCCTCAGTATGCCTCTCTGTCAGTGTGTCTCTCCCTCAGTATGCCTTTCTGTCAGTGTGCCTCTCCCTCAGTATGCCTCTCTGTCAGTCTACCTTTGTGTCAGTGTGCCACTCCTTTAGTATGTCTCGCCCTCAGTATGCCTCTCTGTCAGTATGCCTTTCTGTCAGTGTGTCTCTCCCTCAGTATGCCTCTCTGTCAGTGTGTCTCTCCCTCAGTATGCCTCTCTGTCAGTCTGCCTTTCTGTCAGTGTGCCACTCCCTCAGAGTGTCTCTCCCTCAGTCTGCCTTTCTGTCAGTGTGTCTCTCCCTCAGTATGCCTTTCTGTCAGTGTGCCACTCCCTCAGAATGTCTCTTCTTCAGTATGCCTTTCTGTCAGTGTGTCTCTCCCTCATTATACCTCTCTGTCAGTGTGTCTCTCCCTCAGTATGCCTCTCTGTCAGTGTGCCACTCCCTCAGTATGCCTCTCTGTCAGTGTGTCTCTCCCTCAGTATGCCTTTCTGTCAGTGTGCCACTCCCTCAGAATGTCTCTTCTTCAGTATGCCTCTCTGTCAGTGTGTCTCTCCCTCAGTGTACCTCTCTGTCAGTGTGTCTCTCCCTCAGTATGCCTTTCTGTCAGTGTGTCTCTCCCTCAGTATGCCTTTCTGTTAGTGTGTCTCTCCCTCAGTATGCCTCTCTGTCAGTGTGTCTCTCCCTCAGTATGCCTCTCTGTCAGTGTGTCTCTCCCTCAGTATGCCTCTCTGTCAGTGTGTCTCTCCCTCAGTATACCTCTCTGTCAGTGTGTCTCTCCCTCAGTATGCCTCTCTGTCAGTGTGTCTCTCCCTCAGTATGCCTCTCTGTCAGTGTGTCTCTCCCTCAGTATGCCTCTCTGTCAGTGTGTCTCTCCCTCAGTGTGCCTCTCTGTCAGTGTGTCTCTCCCTCAGTATGCCTCTCTGTCAGTCTACCTTTGTGTCAGTGTGCCACTCCTTCAGTATGTCTCTCCCTCAGTATGCCTCTCTGCCAGTATGCCTTTCTGTCAGTGTGCCCCCCCCTCAGTATGCCTCTCTGTCAGTGTGTCTCTCCCTCAGTGTGCCTCTCTGTCAGTCTGCCTTTGTGTCAGTGTGCCACTCCCTCAGTATGCCTCTCTGTCAGTGTGTCTCTCCCTCAGTGTGCCTCTCTGTCAGTCTGCCTTTGTGTCAGTGTGTCTCTCCCTCAGTATGCCTCTCTGTCAGTGTGTCTCTCCCTCAGTATGCCTCTCTGTCAGTCTGCCTCTCTGTCAGTGTGTCTCTCCCTCAGTATGCCTCTCTGTCAGTATGCCTCTCTGTCAGTGTGTCTCTCCCTCAGTATGCCTCTCTGTCAGTGTGTCTCTCCCTCAGTATGCCTCTCTGTCAGTGTGTCTCTCCCTCAGTGTGCCTCTCTGTCAGTCTGTCTTTGTGTCAGTGTGCCACTCCTTCAGTATGTCTCTCCCTCAGTATGCCTCTCCACCAGTATGCCTTTCTGTCAGTGTGTCTCTCCCTCAGTATGCCTCTCTGTCAGTGTATCTCTCCCTCAGTATGCCTCTCTCTCAGTATGCCTTTCTGTCAGTGTGTGTCTCCCTCAGTATGCTCTCTGTCAGTGTGTCTCTCCCTCAGTTTGCCTTTGTGTTAGTGTGTTTCTCCCTCAGTATGCCTCTCTGTCAGTCTGCCTTTCTGTCAGTGTGTCTCTCCCTCAGTATGCCTCTCTGTCAGTGTGTCTCTCCCTCAGTGTGCCTTTCTCGCAGTGTGCCTCATCCTCAGTGTGCCACTCCCTCAGTATGTCTCTCCCTCAGTATGCCTCTCTGTCAGTATATCTCTCCCTCAGTACGCCTCTCTGTCAGTGTGTCTCTCCCTCAGTGTGCCTCATCCTCAGTGTGCCAATCCCTCAGTATGTCTCTCCCTCCGTATGCCTCTCTGTCAGTGTGCCTTTCTATCAGTATGCCTCTCCCTCAGTGTGCCTCTCTGTCAGTGTGTCTCTCCCTAAGTGTGCCTCATTCCCGGTGTGCCACTCCCTCAGTGTGTCTCTCCCTCAGTATGCCTCTCTGTCAGTCTGTCGCTCCCTCAGTATGCCTCTCTGTCAGTGTGCCTTTCTGTCAGTGTGCCTCTCCCTCAATGTGCCTCTCTGTCAGTGTGTCTCTCCCTCAGTGTGCCTTTTCCTCAGCGTGCCACTCCCTCAGTGTGCCACTCCCTCAGTGTGTCTCTCCCTCAGTATGCCTGTCTGTCAGTGTGTCTCTCCCTCAGTGTGCCTCTCTGTCAGTGTGCCTCTCCCTCAGTGTGCCACTCCCTCAGTGTGTCTCTCCCTCAGTGTGCCTCTCTGTCAGTGTGTCTATCCCTCAGTGTGCCTCATCCTCAGTGTGCTGCTCCCTCAGTGTGTTTCTCCCTTAGTATGCCTCTCTGTCAGTGTGTCTCTCCCTCAGTGTGCCTCTCTGTCAGTCTGCCTTTCTGTCAGTATGTCTCTCCCTCAGTACACCTCTCTGTCAGTGTGTCTGTCTCTCAGTATGCCTCTCTGTCAGTGTGTCTCTCCCTCAGTGTGCCTCTCTGTCAGTCTGCCTTTGTGTCAGTGTGTCTCTCCCTCAGTATGCCTCTCTGTCAGTGTGTCTCTCCCTCAGTATGCCTCTCTGTCAGTGTGTCTCTCCCTCAGTATGCCTCTCTGTCAGTCTGCCTCTCCCTCAGTATGCCTCTCTGCCTGTGTGCCTGCCCCTCGCAGTATGCCTCTCCCACGTAGTGTGCCTCTCCCTCAGTATGCCTCTCCCTCAGTGTGCCTCATCCTCCCTGGGCCTCCCTGTAAGTGTGCCTTTCCCTCACAGTTAGTAGAATCAGCCCGCGAAAAACACGAACCATCAGCCTGAAAATTCGCAATTTTTGCTCGTGCTCCTTGGTTCCAAACGTAGTCACCTGAGAACGAATTCTTACTATTTTTGCATGCGAATAAAGTTTCTTTTTTCCTCTTACCGTTGAATGTATATTCATGTACCATAACTTTATTAAATGCAAGCGAATGGAAAAAAAAATATAAGTATTCACTTTCTCACTGAATATTCCTTCGCTGCCCGCACTCTTTATCCAGAATCGCGATGGGGGTAACTATTTTTATTATCAAATCTAGCGGAAAACAAGCTTCGTACACAAGTAGGCCTCTGTTTGGTAACAAAGGTTAACACACAAAAATATTGTTCTCGCAACTGCTGACACTGAGCGAAATGTGTCGTTCAAAAGGACCTTAAACCAACCACCAAATTAAAGGGAAATCCTTATTCTTTCGAATGAGGTCCTCTCTCTCTCTCTCTCTCTCTCTCTCTCTCTCTCTCTCTCTCTCTCTCTCTCTCTCTCACACACACACACACACTCTCTCTCTCACACACACACACACACACACGCACGCACACACAGATTAAGTGTTTCTCTCTCACAGAACGTGTCTCTCTCACCGTACGTGTCTCTCCCTCACCATGACTCTCCAACACCGCACTTCTCCTCACTTTCGCTGTGTGGAGTCTCTTCCTCACTGTACATCTTCTGTAGAGTGCCTCTCATTAGCATCTCCCTAACTGTACCTGTTTCTACCGTAGTGGTGCCTTTCAGTGACCGGTGGTAACTCATTGTCGGTACCTCACCGCAGGTATTTATGTCCCTCACAGGTGTCCTCTTTTCACTGGTGTCTCTCCTCCATCACCACAATTCAAGATGGTTCTTCACTTCCACCTGATGTTATTTTCTCACCTCTGATGTGTAATTGAGCTTGCTTATGTGCGCCCTTCCTCGATACAATAAAACGCCTGACTGAAAAGGCCAATTTCTTTGGCTCTAAATAGCTGTATCATATGGATGGCTTCCTCTGACTTTCAGTGAACCTGCGCAACATGCGTTCTTTGAACATTGGACACCGGTATTTAAATGCTTTTGTTTTGATAGTCTGTGAAGCTGTCTGTGTATCTCTTTACAGATGGAGACACAAGGGCGAAATTTCACGCGGCGTCTGATCACAGGCAGTAAGAGTGTGCTGGTGCGGGTTTCAAAATGCGAAGATCTCGGTAGATCTACGCAGATCTCGCCGAATGGGCAGTTTCATTCTTTGCTTGCTAGCGAGCCAATCGTAGACGAGCGTAGATTGAGCGAGGCAGCTTGAGAGGTGCCTAGCTTTTAAGATTCAAGATGGCGGACAGCATGAGTACAGTGCGCGCCGCCATCTTGGAGACAAAAGTTCGGCGTGGATGCGTTGACCTGCATTCGATGTGTAAACTGTAGGAGGTTTCACGATCTATTAATGCATTCAACATACACCTTTGATAAATTAATGCTGTGCATGGCTTATATTTTCTTTGGATGGGTTGCTAGTATCTTGAAATAGAGCGTTTTCTGAGTGAACCGGCAACACGTCGGCCATTGAAATGTGGCTAGTTCACCTCTTGTCGTGACGTCTACGCATGCGCATTAGTTCGTCACGTTGGGTAGTTTCTTTTTTAGCTAGCTCTTACTGCGAAGCAAGATCTTGCGACCAAGATCGACTACCTATTTTGAAACCCGCTGCTGGTGTACGCAAGAAATGCTGTGTAGTCACTGCCTCCGGGCTGCCTGTCATGGTCAAGACGCATTGTAATCAATGGACACTGGCAGTGACCCCGAATAAATCATCAGGAGAAATTCTTCTGTCTATGCCAGTACACGATGGCTGTATTCTACATCATCCTGTCAGTGAAGTTGGGTTGTTTTTTCAAGCACTCACACGCAGCTCTATCTTTCAGCCAGAAAGAAAGAGATGCTACGTATTCATTTGTATGCGATGCAGGCAGAGCAATAATCAGCTCTCTCTGTCGTTGCTTAGCAAACCGTCGTGCGGAGGGGAGACAACAATGTTGCCTAGGTAACTTTGACCCTGCACCACAAAATGAGTCGCGTGTTACCTTATGTCATTTCGACAAAACAGCGAACAAAGGTAGGCGGGGGTGGAACTGTCGATATTTTCACTGTTTCGGTTTCTACATTCTCATATCTGTAAGTGTAACATGTGACTGCCTTTCTGAAAATGATTCAAGCACTAAATAGACGCAGTCATGAACTTTAAAAAATATTTTAAATTTCTGATCGGAAACTTCATAGGACTAAATATACCCAAGAACTTTGAAAATGGTGTGATTGAACGGAAAACAAACAAACAAACAAACAAAAACAAACAAACAAACAAACACTCGAAGCCGGAGAAAGTGAAATGGTGCACTTCTTATCCTTAAAGTTGTCAAATCAAGTCGGGCGAAGTCATGACAAGAGACTGAATAACCGTTGCTTCTAACCAGTAAAGCCGATTGGCCGGTATTTATACGCATGCCAGCAGCTTCAATAAAGGGCGTGTTATTGAAACAAAACCCGTCGCCAGATTCGCGGGTAATTGAACCCTAAATCCACGTTACAAGAGGGCGTCTTTCATTGCTCGTAATTGGTGCGAGTGTGTCAGCAATCACATTATCACAATTCCTGCAGCACTGGAAAGTTTCTCTCTCATCTTTTGGAACACAAATTATGCATTACTTACAATGCCCGGAAGGAAACAGGTGACTGGTGTTGGGCTGCAGGGTCACAGAGGTGGAGAGTGGAGGCGTGCCAGCATGCACGGCTTCTCCAATGGCGCATCCAAGGCGTCCATGTGGGAAATTTAAATTGTAGCCTACGCTTTCAGGTGGAGCAGAAAGATTGAGTATGGTGTGAGCACACATACGTCCACGCTCGAGCGTGCTCGTGTGTGCTTACATACATGCAGGCCCTATTTCAAAGAAATCGGCGATGTGTTTATCTGTCTATACATACCTGGACGCACATGATTTACATGAGCCATGAAGCGCAAGACATCTTCCTTAAAAAAGTAAAATATCTTCTTCACTTGTATTGTCGTCATATCTGAATGAATAGATGTGCACCAGAGCGCTGGCTTTCCTTCGAAATTGTAATCAGTTAATTCTGCATAGCCTTCGTGTCTGTTCATACATGTTTGTTACTGGTCCAAGGTTAGCACATTCGATCTGTTTCTTCCTATCACAAGGCCGGGTTACCTAATTAAGACTGTTTCCTCAGACTTCGGAGAGCTCCCTCTGACGTCAGTCAACCTGGCAAATGACTCAATGTCGTATTTCGCTCAACAACAACCAGCGCGCGCGCACACACATACACACACGAACACACACACGCGAGCGCGCACACACACAGAGAGAGATATTGATTGATTGATTGATTGATTGATTGATTCTTTATTTATCAAGGATGAAATTTTAGGCATTTCTGCCTTTCTTACAAATTGTCCTTGCTCATAAAGAAATGAAAACATTGATAATTAAGACACAAAATACACAGTAGCTAATCCATGTACAACAGTTGGTAAGGTATATGAAGAATATGATCAACAATGACAAATATTTTAGTAGATGCCTTTGACAACTGTCAGCTCAGTGAGTCTTGAAGATCAAGCAATACGTGACATATGTACAGGCGACAGCAGTGATATCATCTGCATAGATAATCACGTATGGATGCTTTAAAAGACGTCATGGAAGTATTGTTCCTTAGGTGCAATGGGAGTGTATTCCATATCATAACACCTGAATATTTAATACTGCCTTTGAAAATGTCTATTCTAGGTTGTGGTAGAATGAAAGTGTTGCGAGATAGTGAATGGCTTGTTTGGGGACGAATGAAGAGATCAGTAAGATACTTCGGTGCTCGTGAATGAGCAATTTTGTGCATAAGGATGCATTTATTGAGGACGAGGTGTTTTTGGAAGGGAAGTAAGCCAAGATTTTTTATCTTTTCATCCGTAGACAATGTTGAGTCGGAAATGATAAGCTTGGCAGCTCGTCTGTACAGTGATTTAATCTTGTTCAAGTGCACTGCCATAGAGCCATCCCATACAACAGATGCAAAATTAATATGGGAATTTATGTGTGCGTGAAAAAACATTATGCATGCATCGGTGGTGACAAAATGCCTCAGTTTAGAGAGCAGGAAAATGTTCTTAGCAATAGTTTTGCATAAGAAATTGACATGTTGTTCCCAAGTTAGTTGTTCATCAACAATTATGCCTAGCACTCTGTGTTCAGAAACTTGCTCAATGATTTCATTTTCTAGCATAAGGTTGATGGTTAGGGATTGTCGTTGACGTTTTTGTCTTGTAGTTAGGATCATGCACTTGGTTTTTGAGAGGTTTATGACCATTCTATTTGATGAACACCATTTTTGTAAATCATCAAGGGTAACGTTCAGGGTGCATTGGATGGAATTTATGCTTCTGTCGCTTACGCTCATAATGGTGTCATCTGCAAACATAGTGCATTTGATACTTTCATTTGATATACTCAATGGTAGATCATTGATATACAAGCTGAAGAGTAATGGACCTAAAATTGAGCCTTGTGGAACCCCTGACTTTACGAATCGTCTCGAGGAATACGACCCGTTGACATAAACACATTGGCTTCTATGCGTCAAGTATGATTGGAAGAAGGAGACTAATGTTGGAATTTTGAAGTACACCAAGAGTTTATCAAGGAGAATTTCGTAGTCAACTAGGTCAAATGCCTTTTTCAGGTCCAAGAAAATGGTACCAGACAGTTCGCGGTTGTTTATGGCTGATAGCCAGTCATTCACCAGGAAGGATAAAGCAGTTTGGCAGGAGTGATGGGAGCGAAAGCCGGATTGCAATTGATATAATAAGTCAAATTTGTCAAGATACGAGAAAATATGTTTGTGAACGTGTCTTTCTAGTGGTTTGGAGATAAGAGGCAAAATTGAGATGGGACGGTAATCATCGGGAACTGAAGCAGTCTTAGATTTAGGCAATGGAATGACCTTGGCCTGCTGAAGACGAGACGGGAAGATACTGTTTCTCATTTCTCGTTCTCTTTCCAACCTGTCTCGTTGCTCCTTCTCTTCCCTTTCTTCCCTCTCCTTCCGTTCCTTCTCTTCCCTTCGCTGCTCCCTCTCTTCCCTTTCTTTCCGTTCTATTTCTCGTTCCATACGTTCCTTCTCTTCCCTTCGCTGCTCCCTCTCTTCCCTTTCTTCTCTCTCCTACCGTTCCTTCTCTTCCCTTTCTTCCCTCTCCCTCCGTTCCTTCTCTTCCCTTCGCTGCTCCCTTTCTTCCTTCTCCTTGCGTTCCTTTGCTTCTCTTTTTTCAAGGTACTGCAACATTGCCAGCCACTGAAGCTGTGAGCCGTCATCGCCTTCAAGTTTCGCTGGAGGTTTTCCTGATATAGGTTTCTTTTCTTTCTCTGGTCTCGCCCCCAGCTCTTGTAGTCGCGGCATTGCTCCTCTGGGTCCTGGCACAGCCCGTCGAGTAGGAGTGGCGCCGGCCGGGGAAGTACTTGCCAGAACAGAACCCGATATTGTGGCCTCACCCAATCTAGGCGACTCCTGTAGCCCTTTCCCTGCCCTACCTCTTGTAACCCTCCCCGCATCGGCCATCCTGCCAGTTTTCTAACCGCGAAAAGTCAAGACGCGGAAAAGTCAAGATGCGCAGAGATATGGGTTCAAGGTCAAAAACAGATAAGCAAGCATGAAGATACAAAAAAACCCTCAAAGTCGTAAAAAAAACCCAGTAAAAAAAAAACACACGAAAAAAACTTCACAGTGAAAAACACATGCGCATACATGAATTGAATCCCTATAAATCAGGTAAACAACAAATCATGGACAACGAGCCAATATCCCGGACGAGCCCCCAATCTGTCACGGCCCGGGTGGTTGACCACTGATGGAATAGTAGTCCCGTGCAGACATTTATGTTTTTTAGGGGAAATTGCCCGTTTGTCCAAAAGAAAGCAAACTTAACACTCGATTCAAAACAATGCCAAACCAGACATAAATCAAATATAACAATTTAATAACATAATACAAGAAAGAACCAGTCAATGCAAATATAATTCTACACCTCACTCACGAATTACCAATATGCCAGAACACTCTAGCACAAATCTACAACAAAAGCTCTCCACAGAACGAACAATAAGCACCCATCTACAACAAAAGCTCTTCAAAGCACAAGCAATACTTTCAACTCAAATCATCAATGATATCACCCCACCCCACCAGATGCAATCTGCTAGAACTTTCCAGCAGTAATTTCCCAACGAACCTCTCCAAAGAACAACCAATACTTCCTATTCAAACCAACAACAGTTATCACCCCACCCAACTGATCCACAACAAATCTTGTCAAAGAACAAACAATACTTTCAATTCAAATGAACAATGGTTATCACTTCGCCACACTGTTTCACAACAAATCTTGCCAAAGAACAAACAATACCTCTAAACACTACAATGATAATTTCTACAATATTGCAAAACCACTTCAAAGTGCACGTCACCTCCTCATGAACTTCAACACAAGTCTACAACGTCCAGATCCGTCAGCCGTGACGGCCCTGCACCCATACCATAGGCGCACACAAGAAAAAGAATGAGGGACTTGCCGTTCTGGAAGCTTGGCGCTGTCAGTGACGCTGACTTCGTCAGCAGACGTCAGACCTCCGCGGGCACAGCAAGACTAATACAAGACGAAATCCCAAAGAAGAACAGCCTTCGGAACCGTCACAATGTCACCGTTAAAGGCCTGACGACGAGACACAAAGAAAAATCTTCCCCTCCTTACAACATCAGTAAGGAGACAAGCAAACCAACACCAGGACTTGCCAACCGGGTGCAAACGGCCCCCTGAGACACCGCTCAGCAAGGAATCACACACCCACAACCAGACCGGTAAGCCAAAAACCAGGCCTTACCCACCGGGCACAGCGGCCCTCGGAGACGCGGCTCAGACACAAACACACAGTGGCCGACGAAAAATCTTGTTTCCAAAAGTCCCCCCCTTAGGCGAAATACACGACCCTATATATATAGGGTCCATTCACGCAAAAAAGAAATGTTTTGCACGTTCTGCCACATGGCGACTTGCATTGCACGTGCGACACGGTGCAGTTTAGCAAGTGCTGACACTGCAAAACCGCTTAAAGGTGCATTGTCCAGGACTGGGAGCGGACTTAAAGCCCTATTACCTCTTTGAGTCGTGACACTTTCTCTTTCTCTCTTTTTCTCTCACTCTTTCTCTCTCTCTCTGTCTCTCTCTCTCTCTCTCTCTCTCTCTCTCTCTCTCTCTCTCTCTCTCTCTCTCTCCTCCCTTTCCTTTCTTCCTTTCTTGCCAACCCCCATCCCGAGTTGAAAGGATACCAGAAAAACACAAGCCTTTTGAACCTCACAGGAAAGTGATTTCAACGACAACGATGGATAACGCGGCAGACAGAGCAAGCAAACCAGAAACATCTTTGAATCACTGCTTATAATTTCGGTGTCCAATCAAGATATCTGATCCCACCAGAGTTTCACGCTGAATGTGGTCACCTAGTTGTTTTGTTTTAGGGGGCTGACATGAAAAACCATCCATAATTCGAAACATAGAGTCTCCCCAACAAACGTCCGTAGCACATCGTCGTTACTTTGTTGTGTCTGTCTCTGATGAAGTTTGTGCCAGCCCTTTTTTACAGCAGGTGCCCCCCGTGAATTTGGGATAACATTAGACCCACCACGATTCTGTACCTGGTTCTGAAAAAGCGAATATGTAGGAAATCGAAATTTCACTTGCTTTCACTTGATGCAACCCATGAGATTCTGTAGTTATTGGCCATGAATAACCTACAAAGACCGTGACATTGTATTCATTGCTTCAGTTTGTCGGTCACAGCATTGGACTTAGAATGCCTGCGCTGCGCTGCAAAAGGCACCCATTAGTCAAACTAAATCGCTGCAGTTTTGCCTCGTAGAGAGAATTTTTAGTCAACAGATCACATCCAAAACACAAGAACATGAATAAGAACATTCCATCAGATGAATTGACGAAAACAAAAGGCTTCGACGTAATTTTTTCCTGAATGTGGTAGACGTTTGCAATAGAAACGAAAACAAACGAGGTTTCGGATCGTGGAGTGACTGAAAAATCTACGTTCTTAAACGTCGTCTGTTTCGTTGTTTGGTTTTTGTTAGGGTGGGGGTTTTTCGCATGTAAACTCGTATCATAGGAAGACAGTCAGATTATATAACATCTTTTGTTTTCGTTAAATTGCCAGACAATTCTGTGGTCCTTTACTCTACTGACCATCGAGCAGTTCCACCCTACGATAAAAGTAACAGGGAGAGGGCTGTAGCAAAAGTGAGGGCAAAGGTCGTACAGACAAAAAGTGATGGCAAGGAGAGATGGCGGATGGCGACCAAGGAAGACGGCGGGAATCGCCCGAATGTTGCGTGACACATTTTCGCCACTTTGCATGACAGCACCCTCTAGTGGCCGCCACCGAGCGCCTGCCTCGTCAGCTATCTTGGAAAATGGCGCCAGAACCTGGAGCCACGTTCCCCAGGGCACCAGCACAAGCTCGAGTGCTGATGAGGTTAAGAAGGCGAATAACACAGGCTGCCATGAAATATGCCTGGCTAGAGGTCACAATGTGGATAGGAATAGACGACTTGACAGAGGCAGACAAGACAAATAGAGCGAGGATTGAAAATATATCCAAGGATACGGAATGTGAGTGGGCGAGCACGACAGTGAGACTTTGAGACTTTGAAACCTTGTCGGGCTTCCGGCCCATTGACAAAACAGTTCGCAAAAATCCACTTACAATACTCAAACATAACTTATGGGGGTAAAAGGCATAACAGCACAAGCACAAGCGATTCAAGCAGGCTGTGAGGCCAAAAAGCAAGAAATGATAACAAAATGACTCAAAATAAATGAAAAAATTGCAAGAAATATCAGCTGGTGCTCTCTTCATCCCAAAGTCGCCACTGTCAATCTCTCCGGATCCTCTGACGGGAACGTCGTCATATATCTTCGGACGGTTAGAGCACGAGAGAGAGAGAGAGAGAGAGAGAGAGAGAGAGAGAGAGAGAGAGAGAGAGAGAGAGAGAGAGAGAGAGAGAGAGAGCAAAACATGCTAGAAAAGAGCTATCAGATGTTCAAAACTTTGGCAGAGGCTGAAGGCAATTGACTTACAAGGTATCAGGCGGTCATCAGAACCACATGTGGTCAACATAGGAAGAACGGCGGTCATTTTCCATCCTGAAGCACTTCTCTTCCCCGCTTTTGCCAAATGTATGTTGCCTGAACCGTCGAAAGCGCTCACAAGAACTTCAAGTTCCCCCTGCTGTTTGGTTGGGCGAAAACTGCAAAGATCATGTCGCACTTTGATCATCAAGTAACTCAATGGTTTGAAGTGCGCGTGCTTCACATGAAGTGCGCAAGAGCAGAAGATGAACATAAACAAGGACGAATTATGATGAACGACAGCAACACTTCAAGCAGAAGTAACGAAAGATGACAAAAGAGCAACATCTGCATAACGGAAGCTCTCGAAGAAGTGGGAAGGAGAGCTGTCAAAACGGCGACAGAAGCAACAAGGGAAAGACGTGTCGACAGAACGAAAAAAAGTGCAACAGCTGGAAGCCAGCGAACACAGGCATGGCATCATCAAACGAGGGGCAGCAGGCAGAATGCCATGGCACTAGAACTCCACGGAAAGCCAGACGATCCCTGCAGGAGGGAGAACCAGAGCAGGATAATTACGGAAGAACTGATGCAAACCTCAGATACCGTGCCCTAACTAGGTACAAGTGCATTCAACTAGACGCAGAGAGGGGTGAAAAAGTACGTCTGCCTTTGACGCTGCGATGGCGCCGACAGAGTAATCGAGACTACAGCAACCCCCCACCTCTTCTTCAATTTTTTTTTCTCCCAACCCCCTCCACGCCCCTCCTCGCCCCTCTACACCCCCCCCCCAACTTCACACCCCCACCCCTCAATGCTTTTTGCTCTGCACATCCCCCCCCTCCACTAACTCCATTCCTCACTCTTACTACCCAGCCCCTATCCCCCAGTCCCATCACCCCCTATCCCTCTCTCTCCACTTCCCACTATTCCAAACCCCTTTTTGACACTCCACGACGCCTTACCCCCATCCCCCCACATGTAACATCCCCCTCTCCTTCCCTTCCCTTCCCCTAATTGTTTCCCACCACC
The DNA here is from genome assembly GCA_034096865.1 of Theodoxus fluviatilis. Lineage (NCBI taxonomy): Eukaryota > Metazoa > Mollusca > Gastropoda > Cycloneritida > Neritidae > Theodoxus > Theodoxus fluviatilis. Next base: position 33,207 of record JAWQFJ010033659.1, read on the forward strand.
ACGCCATCCCTAGTTCTACCTCCTACGTACTGTATGTTTCCTGCCCTCTTCTCTCACTTCCCACCCACACTCCCACTACTGCTTCCTCCTCGTAGTTGTGATTCTACCGCCATTTCGTCCCACCTTTAACTGAAATAGCGCACTCAGAGTGGTCTATTACCATATAATGAATCAGGGCTGTCATATTATAGGCATTCATCCATATTACACAGTTTACTTCCGGAATAATCCTATTGTCACCTTCTTCGCATAAATTTGGACGAGCCGTCCCCAAATTATGAAAATTTCCCGCCAAATTTAGTTTTCTTATCCGTGATTGGAGTAAACTAATAGAATGTTCCCCTTCTGTAGCATTTGGAAGCGGTAGTTGTGGGGTATTCCAGATGTGTTTTTTTAACTTTTAAAAATGCATTTTTTACTTTTATCAGAAGGAGTAACGTCACCAGTTTCCATTTTAATCAGATGCTGGGTTTGTTCGCCTCAAAAAAGTTTAGTCAACACTTTCATTAACATACTATTCGTGATGGCGGGAGGTCGAACGTTTGAAATAGAAGAACGACAGTGCAGGATAAAGGGAGAAAGAGGCGGAGGGTGGGAGTAGGGGTTGAGGTGGGGGGTGGGGGGAGTGAGAGGGAGAAAACAGAATGTTGGAGGGTGAAATGAATAAGATAGGGGTGGGGTTTAAAAGGCCAGGGCCATGGAGGGGTAGATCACAGAGTATGAAGTGTAAGGCTTGTAGTGCGTACAGGGGGAGATTACTGTCAGAGAAAGCCAGCTCTGCTGAGAGGCTGACGCCGCAGTGCAGTCTGCTGCAATGACGACACAGCAGCTCATATGGTGTTGGGACCATTTGCTGTGGAAGGAAGGTCTGTTTTGTTGTTGTTGTTGGTTGGCTCGATTTTGTTCCCACTGAGGGTGCCAGGCTCTGTATTAAAAACGGCAAATATCAGCTGTAGAGAGAGGAGTGTTTTTTTGTCGGCTCGAGTTGCCGTTTTCCCCACGAAGGTGAGGTTGCGAAGTACGCGTCGTCAATTAGGATGTGCAAAAGACTTGGATTATCTTCACGTAGCCGGTCCTTATCTTGGGCATGATGAGAAAATGTCAGATTTGTTTCAGTGAGCAAAGATAATGCGAGCAGGGTGATGAACAGGGGCGTAATAACACCTCTTCCTCCTCTCTCTCTCTCTCTCTCTCTCTCTCTCTCTCTCTCTCTCTCTTTCTCTCTCTCTCTTGAATACAAATATCTTGGTGCATTATTCACTACCAGACTCTCATTTAACAGTATGCAATATGACCTCGTACAACGAGCGAAAGGTGCCATGATGCAGGTATCTAGATGTCTGCGAAGACTGGATTGTATGTCGCCAGATGTATATTTCAAACTATTCGATGCTCAGGTGCAGTCAGTATTGTTGTATAGCGCCGAGCTGTGGGGCACCAGTCAATGTTATGTTGTGGAATGTGTACGTTTACAGGCTATTAAACGTTTTCTTAATTTACCCTTGCAGGTATCAAATTTAATGGTGTACGGAGATACGGGTAGATACCCCTTGTACATAACTGCTTCAATGAGGGCTATCAAGTAGGGGAGAGCGGGGTTAAAAGTAACACGGGTTGGAAGTAACAAGGTAAATTACTCCTCACTGTTTATGAGTTTTCTGCTGAGACTGAGACAGCTGCCTCCCTTTACCCATTGGCCATTTCCCAAGAAAAAATGGCGGTATGAAATCCACGCATGTGTGAATGGGATCAAAGAGTTCGAAATTCAGACAGGTGAGTAACTTTTTGCAATTTGTAAAGATTATCTTGTATCTCTAAATCACTAATGCTTAGAATACTGCCAGAAACGGTTCAAGAAAGCTTGTTGCTTTTTCAATGTTATCATACCATCACAATCTGCTTCTCGTTTCCTGTGTTGGCTGCTGGGTTAGAGCCGGTGATCAACAGTGGGATGGGGCTAGTTGTAACACACCGGAAGGGGTTAGTTGTAACATGTTACAACCAGCCCCACTTGTGTTACGACCAAAAGTGCATGACTATCTTTGACCTCCCAGGGCAGATTCGTGATGCATGGCCACGGGCAGCCGTACCCACTAACATCATGAACGGGTTCAGAGTGTCTGGCATCTGCCCAAATGATCCTGACATATTCCAAGATGTGGAGTTCCAACCATCTGCAGTGACTGACAGGCCTGCCCCCAAGGACTCCGAACCTTCCGGGAGCACTTCTGAAGACTTGGTATCAAACCCAGCAGCACAGCCACTTCAACAGATGCAAGCTACAGGCTTGGCTACTACAGATGGGCAGATGACTCGCGAGGGTCCCAACCAACGAACAGAACAGACATTCAGAATCCAATGGACAGATACCTTTTGGAAAAGAACAAGGTGAAAAGGGTGCGTGGGGATGGGCATTGTCTTCTTTACGCTTTTCAGACATGCTTGGAGTCAGAAGGAATTGCAGTCCTCTCTACCGATGATCTCTGTGTAAAGTTAACAAAAGAAGTGCAGGACCACAAGTTTTTGTATGAACAGTTTGGCAGTAAAGGCACAAATTTAGAGGAAGAGCTACAGAGATACATCGCAGATAAACAATACAACAATGACACGTCAGATCTAATAGTGTCCGCATTGTCCAATGCATTTGGCATCAGTGCAGTCATTCACCAGGTCAGACATGGAGACGGTGTTGAACCCTGGTCGACCTGGAGCCACTTCTACTGGCAGTGTCCATCTCCTGTTTTCTGGGGAACAGGCGGGGGCTCACTATGATGCAGTTGTGCCTGTTCAGAAGCCAACATCTGCACCAGACACCCAGCTGAACTCCATAGAGGCAACAGAGCTTCCCTTGAACGCTGGTGACGACTTCTCCCCGCAACAAGTGAGGCCTTTCCCCAAAGCAGCTCCAAGGCAGATCGGATCACGAGGAAGGAAACGTAGACAGACAGCAATTTTAACCGACACCCCAGAAAAGAACAAGCTGAGCCGGGGGAAAAAACGAACAGAAAACGTGCACCTATTAGAACAGGAGGTTGAAACACACTGCCGAAACAGAAAGGGAAAGAAAAGTCGAGAAAAACATTAAGCTACAAAATTCTGACTCTGTTTCCACAGACTCTGAGGAGGATTTTTGTTTGGTTTGTTGTGAACCCTATTCAAACAGCATGCCAAACGAAAAATGGGTTCAGTGTGCGAGGTGCAAGAATTGGTCTCATGAAGAATGTACACAGAAAAACCCCAGTTACATCTGTCAAAACTGTGATTCAGATGACTCAGATTGATGTGCTGATTATGTCACTGGCACATTTACACTTGTGTTTGCTTTGTTTGTGCAAGTACATGCCGTGGAATACCATTAAATCTTTTTTTATGTCCAATATCATTGTGTTAAAACCAGCCCCACGACTTGTTACAACTTACCCCACATGTGGGGCAAGTTGTAACAAGTAGGGTTACGTCAGTTTTGTTCACCTTGGAGACAAACGGTGCAAATTTGAACAATTGTTTCAGTTTCAACGTTAAAACGAATGTTTTTAGTTTTGATTGATTGATTAAAGTTGCTTAAATGTTAAGCATGTAATGTGTGATGAGTCGTAATTTAAAAAGTGTTACAACCAGCCCCACTCTCCCCTATTGGCTGCGTTTACTGAAAATGGAATCCAGTAGATACCCTCGCAAAGCTTACAGCATGATGTTGGCATCTGGTTCGAATGAAAACTGGTCAAGCAGAATAAAAGATCTACTAGGTAGATATGGCTTCTTGGAAATGTGGATTAATCAGAAAGTGCAATGCGAGGGTTAATTCTTGAGAGAAATAAGAAAACGAATGGTAAATGAATATAATACAATGTGGTCTGAAGCTTTGAACGCTAGTGATAGATATTCCTTTTTTCGTTGTTTCAAAGCACTACAGTATAAAGAGATGTATTTGTACAGTATTGACAAGAAAATATTTAGAGATGTGTACATTCGTTTCCGTATGGGATTTACCGACCTGTATGTGCATAAATACCGATATGTAAAAGAAAATGATTTCAACACATTCTTGTGTCCAGCATGTTATGAAACAGATGAGTGTGAAAGACATTTTCTTCTTGAATGTCCAGTATATGAGGACCTGAGAAGAAAGTTCCTTAGAAATCTTCCTAATGTGAATGTAGAGATCCAATACCTACTGATGGAGCAAGATATAATGGTGATAAGATCTGTAGCAAGGTACTTGTATCATGCATTTAAAAGGCGGGAGGAGGCAGTGGCTACAGCAGTGACTGAAGAGGCATTCACTACTTGACTGTAACCTTTGAAATATTGATGTGAAGGGCCGGAGGCCCAACAATAAATTGTTCGTTCGTTCGTTCGTTCTCTCTCTCTCTCTCTCTCTCTCTCTCTCTCTCTCTCTCTCTCTCTCTCTCTCTCTCTCTCTCTCTCACTTGCTTGCTCGCGCGCGGGTGTTGGGAAAGAATCATGTTTGCTAGTGAAATATATTCATCTACCAATCACTCGACCACTTGAACAGTTCTGCATTCTCTTCTCCTCCACCTGTTTTGTGTACTCTCGTCCCGCAATGCCAATCTGTGCTCTATCTGCCTCTATTCCCAGCTGCTCCACCATCTGTTGCTCCTGCTACTTCTCCTTCTCTACCTCCTCATTCTCTTTGTCCTGCTTCCTGATATCTTGTTCTCTGCTCCTGCTCCCTGCTGCCTGCTCCTGGCTCTCTGCTCCCTGCTGCCTGCTCCCTGCTCCCTGCTCTCTGCTCCCTGCTCCTGCTCCCTGCTCCCTGCTCTTGCTCCCTGCTCCCTGCTCCTTGCTCCCTGCTCCCTGCTTCCTGCTCCCTGCTCTTGCTCCCTGCTCCCTGCTCCCTGCTCCCATCTCCCTGCTCCCTGCTCCCTGCTCCTGCTCCCTGCTCCCATCTCCCTGCTTCCTGCTCCCTGCTCCCATCTCCCTGCTTCCTGCTCCCTGCTCCCATCTCCCTGCTCCCTGCTCCCTGCTCCCATCTCCCTGCTTCCTGCTCCCTGCTCCTGCTCCCTGCTCCCATCTCCCTGCTTCCTGCTCCCTGCTCCCATCTCCCTGCTCCCTGCTCCCTGCTCCCATCTCCCTGCTTCCTGCTCCCTGCTCCCATCTCCCTGCTTCCTGCTCCCTGCTCCTGCTCCCTGCTCCTTGCTCCCTGCTCCTTGCTCCCTGCTCCTTGCTCCCTGCTCCCTGCTCCTTGCTCCCTGCTCCCTTGCTCCCTGCTCCTTGCTCCCTGCTCCCTGCTCCCTGCTCCTTGCTCCCTGCTCCTTGCTCCCTGCTCCTTGCTCCCTGCTCCCTGCTCCTGCTCCCTGCTCCTGCTCCCTGCTCCCTGCTCCTTGCTCCCTGCTCCTGCTCCCTGCTCCCTGCTCCTTGCTCCCTGCTCCTTGCTCCCTGCTCCCTGCTCCTTGCTCCCTGCTCCCTGCTCCCTGCTTCCTGCTGCTCCCTGCTTCCTGCTCCCTGCTCCCATGCTCCCTGCTCCTGCTCCCTGCTCCCTGCTCCCTGCTCCCTTGCTCCCTGCTCCTTGCTCCCTGCTCCTGCTCCTTGCTCCTTGCTTCCTGCTCCTTGCTCCTTGCTCCCTGCTCCTTGCTCCTTGCTCCCTGCTCCTTGCTCCCTGCTCCCTGCTCCTTGCTCCCTGCTCCTTGCTCCCTGCTCCCTGCTCCCTGCTCCCTGCTCCCTTGCTCCCTGCTCCCTGCTCCCATCTCCCTGCTCCCTGCTCCTGCTCCCTGCTCCCTGCTCCCTGCTCCCTGCTCCCATCTCCCTGCTCCTGCTCCCTGCTCCTGCTCCCTGCTCCCTGCTCCCTGCTCCCTGCTCCCATCTCCCTGCTTCCTGCTCCTGCTTCCTGCTCCTGCTCTCTGCTCATTTCTCGGCTCTTTCTGCTTCCCTTGCTGCTCTTCCTTATGCTCCTCTTTCTCCTTCACCTTTGCTCCTTTTCCTGCTCGTCTTCTGCCTGTGTCTTCTCCTGTTGCTTCTTTTTTCCCTCCTGCTAAAATATGTTCAATATCATGCACTGCGGACACATCGTCGATAAGTTCTTCATTTTCGCAGCGAAAGCGTAAAACTCGTCACATAACGTTCATCATTTCACAAACGTGATGCCTTCCTAATTCCTGCGTCTTTGAGTATACCAGTGGCCACACTTCTTTCCCAACAGATATGTCTGCGATTGCAGAACCGCATACAAGAGTAAAAGCGTGCACTTGTGAGAGCAGAATAGGTACACTGTTTTGGAATCCAGCATTGGGCTGCAATACTGCCTATGAAGTAGAAATAATGCTAGCACATGAGTGTGTCCGTCAGCATTGGTCATCTGAATCTTTGTCGTCATGTCCCTGTAGAACCAATCCTATAGCCAAGTATACGAGGGAGAGGATGGGTGTGGGAAACAGTCTGTTTGCTTGTCCCTAGTGTAAAGACAACATCTCATCCACTTAACCACTTGGACAAATTAAGTAAAGAGGGGCAGGGGGTAGATTATAAAGCGTGCCGAGACCGAAACGTGGGAGTAAGTGGCCTTAGAAGCTCTACAGTCTCGCTGTCTTTCTGCGTATTGACGTGGTGCTGGTGCCACAGTTCCCAGACAGGCTCGCCGCAGTGATGAGGGCGAAGTGTCTCACCCCGACTGTCAGAGCTTGTCAAAACGCGACCACAGCTGCCCCTAATATCCATCTTTCTCCACTCGTATCTCCTGTCACTCTGCCTTCAACGTCCAGTGCCAATTTCCAATTTCCTTGCCCAGCCTGAAATTGCAGAGTGAGAGGCTTGGGAGAAGAGATTGGCCAGAGTGCGCTGCTGCAGTCGTAAATAAGTCTGCTGGGATTGAAGCGTGGTGGCTGGTACACACCAAGACACGGGAAGAGATGCATCGCGTTTGTGAAATGCTGGACGTAACGTGATGAGTTTTACGTTTTCGCCGTGAAAATGGTGAACTAATATTGACGTTGCCTCGACCAACACAACAAACACTCTCAAACACAGCGATGCTGTGGCATCAACACATCGCCTGAGCTTCGACAGACTCAACATCGCGCTGTCGAACACAGCAACGTTGTGGCACCAACACATCGTCTGCTGACAGCGTGGAGAGAAGGGTGCCTTCTCTGGCGTCCGAGCGAGGCCCTTCATTTCGGCAATGACCCAGAGCAAATTGGCATCAACTTGATGCATGGCAGCAGAGGTCTCCTATATGTCATGGCGTTTGGATATATATATGGGGAAGGGAGAGAGGGAGCGAGCGAGCGAGCGAGAGAGAGAGAGAGAGAGAGAGAGAGAGAGAGAGAGAGAGAGAGAGAGAGAGGGAGAGAGAGAGAGAGAGGGGGGGGGGGAGAGGGGGGGGGGAGGGGGGGGAGAGACGACAGAAACAGACAGACAGACAGAGACAGAGAGAGAGAGAGAGAGAGAGAGAGAGAGAGAGAGAAAGAGACAGAGACACAGAGAGAGACATACAGAGAGACAGGCAGACAGAGAGAGACAGGCAGACAGAGAGAGACAGAATGAGGCAGAGAGAGAGAGATACAGACAGACAGACAGAGACACACATAGAGAGAGAGAGAGACAGAGAGAGACAGAGAGAGAGAGACAGAGAGAAAGAGACAAAGAGAGAGAGAGAGTCAGACAGAGAGAGAATGTGAGAGAGACAGACAGAGAGAGAGACAGAGAGAGATAGACAGAGAGATAGACAGAGAGATAGACAGAGAGAGAGAGACAGACAGAGGAAGGCAGAGAGAGAGAGACAGACAGACAGACAGAGAGACAGATAGAGAGTGGGGGGGAGGAGATGCGGGGAGATTTAAAGGTCAGATGGGCACGCCGATATTCAGACACCCAGGCATCAACAACAGCGTGCGCAGGAGATGGACAGAAAGCCGTCAGACAAAATGAGGTGATGCGGTGAAAAACTATGTCAGATAACAGATGTTCCACGAACGGCATAATGCAACAAGCGTTCAGTGGACATCCTGTTGAAATGGGAAGACGACGATGAACGGTTTCAACTTTAAAGGTTCACCATCCCTAACTTTCATCGCACTTTGTTTCGCGGGGACAGGTGCTGACTTTCAAGATTATGATATCGACGACCACCACGATTATGGCAATGCTTACGATCACTGACGACGACAACGACGACGATGACAACGACGATGATGACGATAATGATGACAACGACGACCGCACGATGATGACGACGACGACGATGACGACGATGGTGATGACGACAACTCAAGAAAATGTCGTCGTCATTATCATCATCGTCATCATCATCATCATCATCATCATCATCATCATCATAATCATCATTGTTGGTGTCTTTTAAGAATTATTTTTGGGGAATTTCACCCCAGGTCACCGCTGTGCAGCGCCCAGTGACCGGTTTTACTCCTCGGTAGGTGAGGCAGTGTGGGCGAAGCACTTTGATCCTCGGTAGGAGAGGCAATGTGGGCGAAGCACTTTGATCCTCGGTAGGAGAGGCAGTGTGGGCGAAGCACTTTGATCCTCGCTAGGAGAGGCAGTGTGGGCGAAGCACTTTGCTCCTCGGTAGGAGAGGCAGTGTGGGCGAAGCACTTTGATCCTCGCTAGGAGAGGCAGTGTGGGCGAAGCACTTTGATCCTCGGTAGGAAAGGCAGTGTGGGCGAAGCACTTTGATCCTCGCTAGGAGAGGCAGTGTGGGCGAAGCACTTTAATCCTCGGTAGGAGAGGCAGTGTGGGCGAAGCACTTTGATCCTCGGTAGGAGAGGCAGTGTGGGCGAAGCACTTTGCTCCTCGGTAGGAGAGGCAGTGTGGGCGAAGCACTTTGCTCCTCGCTAGGAGAGGCAGTGTGGGCGAAGCACTTTGATCCTCGCTAGGAGAGGCAGTGTGGGCGAAGCACTTTGATCCTCGGTAGGAGAGGCAGTGTGGGCGAAGCACTTTGATCCTCGGTAGGAGAGGCAGTGTGGGCGAAGCACTTTGATCCTCGGTAGGAGAGGCAGTGTGGGCGAAGCACTTTGCTCCTCGGTAGGAGAGGCAGTGTGGGCGAAGCACTTTGCTCCTCGGTAGGAGAGGCAGTGTGGGCGAAGCACTTTGATCCTCGCTAGGAGAGGCAGTGTGGGCGAAGCACTTTGATCCTCGCTAGGAGAGGCAGTGTGGGCGAAGCACTTTGCTCCTCGCTAGGAGAGGCAGTGTGGGCGAAGCACTTTGCTCCTCGCTAGGAGAGGCAGTGTGGGCGAAGCACTTTGCCCAAGGGTGGAACTCTAGGATCTGTGCGGTTTCGAACACCCGCAAGCGACTGCAGGTTAAACACTCTGACCGCTCAGCCACAGAGCATCACGAAGGCCATCAGCGGTCTGTGAGGGTAAACGTGCATGTCGAGGCGCCTTTAAGTGACACAAAAAGACAATCGTTGCATGGGTGGACATAAAACGGGGGTGGGGATGGGGTGGGGGGCATTGCTCCATCTCCGTGTGCAAGGTCGACATAACTCCAGGACTATGAAAGGCTTGATCAGGTCGATGCTTAGTCGGGGCAGGGGAGATTACTCTGAATTAGCAGCAGGGGTGGCTGGATGACGACCCTACTCAGTGAGTGGCTCTAAGTTGGCGCCTGCTGTCTGATGACGTCAGGCCATTGGGAGTCTGTTGACGTCTGCAGACTGTCGATGTCTGGAGACTGCAATGACTGGAGACTGCACTGCCTGGAGACTGTCGATGACTGGAGACTGTCAATGACTGGAGACTGTCGATGAATGGAGACTGTCAATGACTGGAGACTGTCAATGACTGGAGATTATCAATGACTGGAGATTGCACTGCCTGGATACTGTCAATGACTGGAGACTGCATTGCCTGAAGACTGTCAATGACTGGAGACTGCATTGCCTAGATACTGCAATGACTGGAAACTGTCAATGACTGGATATTGCACTGCCTGGATACTGTCAATGATTGGAGACCACTTTGCCTGGATACTGCAATGACTGGAGACTGTCAATGACTGGAGATTGCACTGCCTGGATACTGTCAATGACTGGAGACTGCACTGCCTGAAGACTGTCAATGACTGGAGACTGCACTGCCTGAAGACTGTCAATGACTGAAGACTGCACTGCCTGGAGACTGTCAATGACTGAAGACTGTCAATGGAGACGGTGAATGACTGAAGACTGTCAATGACTGGAGACTGTCAATGACTGAAGACTGCACTGCCTGGAGACTGCAACGTGTGTCAGCACTTGTAGTGTGGCGTCTTCACAGCGCGCCTGATTGTCTTCTGTGTCGTCGGTGTCATCACCTGTCTCGAGACTCATTTCGCTTGTGTTTGGCTCATGGTTTAGATATGTGGTGTGTGTGTGTGTGTGTGTGTGTGTGTGTGTGTGTGTGTGTGTGTGTGTGTGTGTGTGTGTGTGTGTGAGTGTGTGTGTATGTGTGTGTGTGTGTGTGTGTGTGTGCGCGCGCGTGTGTGTGTGTGTGCATGTGTTTGTATGTCTACGTCCCCCACCCCCCATCCCCTATCTCTCTCTTTCTCTCTCTCTTTCTCTCTCTCTTTCTCTCTCTCTTTCTCTCTCTCTTTCTCTCTCTCTCTTTCTCTCTCTCTAACTCTCTTTCTCTCCTTCTCTCTCTCTCTCTCTCTCTCTCTCTTTCTCTCCATTGTCTCTAGTCGGCGCGTGCTAGGGTCACTTCACGCATTGCTACACGTCACTTTGAGGTGTACAACTTCATCATTCACACACGCATTACTACGTTTCACTGTATGCAGACGCTGTAGAACAGAATGCTTGAATCCTAGGTGTGAGGAGTGCTGTCCTGCCGTAGAGGGCGCGAGGTTTACTTGTCAACAAAGATGACTACTCCCTCATTATCTTTGCGTTCCTACACTGAAGTCTCCCCTGTGGGTTCGGGGTAAGAATTGACCCACCGCTTCTCCCTACGCGATTCGTAAGAGACGAATAACAAGGGACACCGTGACTTGATTTACGTTTACTCTAAACTGTTACAGTGATTTTTGTGCTTAATGGCCTTACATAGCCTACTAAGGGTGATAGGTCGTAAAACACCACCCATCCATCCATCCTACACTGAAGCCCTCTGCCACCACTGCTCGCCCTTTTCTTCACTCGACCATGGACGCCATTGAAGTGGAAGTAATCACCCGTGATGCCACATCACAGGCCTCTAATCGTCTTTGATCAGGCCTTGCCACCTCCTTCTCCCTGCATTGTCTCCCTTCCTTCATGCCTCCACGCAACTTCCGGTTGCGGCAAAACGAGGCTCTACCGGAAGTGCGGCAATGCGCACAGGCCCGGATTTAACCCAGCGCGCGATCTGCTTCCTGGCACGTGACCACAGCAAGTTCCGGTTCCTATATGCGCTGACAGACCGCCGACTGAATCGTTCACTTGGCCATAGAGATGAGTTGGGTGCACTGTTTAGCGCGCTGAAGAGATACATTAAAGCACCTGCATTTATACATGGTGGTGGATACAGTTTTGTGGAATTCCCTATTTTTTAAATAATGGTGAATCCAACTGCCTGATAAATTTTTGTCTGTAGATGTAGCTCTTAGTGCTCTAGAAAAAAAGGAGTATTTCTTTACCACTGCATTTTGCTTTACAGTCATACACACTCTCAACTCACAAGGACAAATCACACACACACACACACACACACACACACGCACGCATACACATACACGCGCACACACACACACACACACACACACACACACACACAGAGAAACACACGCATACATGTATATATACGCACACACACTCACACACACATACATACACACACGCACACAAAATTCGCACTCGACACATTTACACACACACACACACACACACACACACTCACACACGCACACGCACACACCCCACTACTCATTACTTCCCTACACACACACACACACGCACACACACACACACACACACACACACACACACACACTCACACACACAAACACACGCACGGACTCACACACAAACACACGCACTGACACACACACATACACACACAAACACACACGCGCGCGCGCGCGCGAACAGACACAAACACATATACACAAACACACACACGCAAGCACGCACGCGCATATACATACACACACATACAAAACCAAACAAATACACATATACACACACAGTTACACCACTCTCGAGTTAATACAAGCCCAAGACTTCCCATGCCCACGCATTGACCACAGTCCACGTGGGGGACACCTTTATTCTGCGTACACCGTATATGATTCCAACCTTCATAGGCCGTGTCCCCTTTGCTTTCATTTCCCCTTTGGTGTCGTCTCGCTTTGGTGTCGTCTCGCTTTGGTGTCGTCTCGCTTTGGTGTCGTTTCGCTTTGGTGTCGTCTCGCTTTGGTGTCGTCTCGCTTTGGTGTCGTCTCGATTTGGTGTCGTCTCGATTTGGTGTCGTCTCGATTTGGTGTCGTTTCGCTTTGGTGTCGTCTCGATTTGGTGTCGTCTCGATTTGGTGTCGTCTCGCTTTGGTGTCGTCTCGCTTTGGTGTCGTCTCGAGGGAAGCTCTTCCCCGACAACGGCTTCACCATTCAAAGAACCCCTACCCCAGCCGGATGTCCTTCGACCAGCCAATCGCCTTTGCCGCTTTCATCTCGCGTGAGTAGGCGAGACTTGCCGGAAAGGACATGATTTCAGGGATGTGTGGCTTGAAAGGAAAATGGTGGCTTTGGAAAGGTAGAGGCCAGCAGATTTTCTCTGAGAGATCGTCAACAGGATCGTCTGTCACCCAGCGCAGGGATATCTGGCGATAAAATGCCTCGGTATGACGCCGTTCGTTGCAGATTTGATTCAATGGGTTTGAAAACGGGTATTAAAGGTGGAAATCAGCAGGTTTTCTTTGAGAGACCCGCCAACAGCGTCAGCAGTCACCCAACGCAGGAAGATCTGTCGACGAATGCCTCGGCATGATGTGGGTGGATGAGGGTTTGATTCAGTGGGTTTGAGAACGGGTATTAAGCGGTACCGGGTCTGAAGTGTGAAGGAGATGGATTTCACGTTGGTGCTGTGGGGATGGTGACGTAATTCAGAAAGTGGGGGAAAAAGACAGAGGGCAAATGAATTACTTGCTGAAATGAATGTGAGTATTCAAATGTCACAGACTAAGCTGTTTCTCCTAAAGTTCCTTGGAACTTCTTAGTCTTTGCACTACATATAATTTTTATGGCAAAACATTTCATGACAATTTTCACATGGAGAAGTTTTGACTCTTTGGTACACCACTTTAAAAGAACTAATGGAAATTCTGCAATACAGAAGGATTGAAGAAATGAAAAATTCAACACCTCGAAGTACGTGGACGTTCTAAACGTTGTGCTTGCCCAAGGACATTGTAGGTCTGGAGTATGTGGGCCAGAAACTGGAATCATCCTTGGATCAGTCAAATGACTCAGTACAGCTGTCTATTTGTGTGTCCTCCTCCTCTGCTTTTATTCAACTGCCCGCATCACATCTGTGATCCAGGAAAACACAGCCTCAAAGGTGCACAAATAACAAGTACTCACCAACGAGTTTTGTACTGTTCATACAATGCGGGAAATTGAGACAAAAAGATATCTCTTGACAGAAAGAACTTTTCTGTAAAAATAATGACACACTAAACAAATCTAACTTAAGTTAGAACTCTAAATCATGACATCAACGTCATCTTTGTTTTAGAACTGAACTTTGTAATGTTGATTGTAAACCTTCTTTTACTTGTGACTGTGGTGAGTTTCCAAAGCAATTCCTTCCTTTCCCCTCTGGTCCTCCGCCAAATTGGTGCCGCCAGAGAGGACTTGGCCCAGCTTGCTAACGCACACAGCACTTCAAGTCTAAAATGGCCCACAGTTGTGATCCCTCCTGGAAGACCCTCACACCCCACGTTTTCTATGAGCACCTAGAGAGGAATGTAAAAGCGAGCATCTTCCCCAAGATGACGTGACGTTCTAGTGGACATTTTTATAGACTATTCGTTCCTGCATTGGATTTCTTCCTTTTAGATGAAAAGAGGATATAACTGTCGTTCTGTTCACTTTTTGTGGAGTTATTTTTTGTATCCAATCATACTCGTTCTCTAGGCATGTGGCGTTTTTGGCTTAATTTTCCAAAGGGCAAAATGCTGTTGGGTGCACTTCTGGTGGACTTAAGTTTGAATTGAAAAATTCATGGAAAATTACGCCTGAACTGCCAGTTTATAACACAGTCTGTGAGATATTTTTAACGCAGCAGCCCATACAATCTTCCAATCTATTTTCCTTTTTCGCTGCATTAACTCGAACGGTTCACTGAGAACGAAGCGAGCATTAAAAACTAATTCCTGACGAATGGAACTATACCGTCCTGGTGATATTTGCGGAGAGGGGGTCGTCATTTTTCAAATGGCGGCCCCAGGTCCTTTGAGGACCACAAAAATACGTGTTCATTTCCGACAGCCAGGACGGTTGCAACAATGTCAGACCTGGCGACCTTTCCTTCCTCTGCACGTAATGAGTCGGTTCAGCCCAGGAAATGCATCAGTGCCGATTCTGTCGGCTTCCTTTTCTTCTTTCCCCGCACGTCCTGCAGACACTGGACTTGCGCAGAGCAATTGATGGACGAAATTACAAGGCCTACCAGCCTTTGTAGCTATTAAAGGCCATTTATTAAAAATCGTGTTACAATAAGAACAAGTTAATTTCTCTAGTTATTCGCCTCTTATGAATCGCGTAGGGAGACGTGGTGTGTCAATTCTCACCCCCAACCCACAGGGAGACGCGGTGGGTCAATATTTCGCCCAACCCACAGGGGGTCACGCAGAGCAAGTTGAACATCGAGGGAGTTTGTAGTGAGGATAGGGGTTCCAAAGAAATTTCCAGCAGTGCTCCGGTCGTCAATGCCGAATCGACACGACGAAACTCAAATCCATATGTGCCTATCATGCACGTCTGCCCACGCCTTGAAGACTGATGAGGACGCCTGGAAGATTTTGCGAAGAAACGGGTGTTCGTCTGATACTGGCTGTCTATTTAAAGGGTGCGAGTCAGATAATTTTGATAATGCAACAAAATGATAAATCTCTGTCGTGCAATTCCATGAAAAATACTATTTAATTTTTCTTGGAACCTGCAGCCAAGAATATCCATTCATTTATTCAAATGTGAGATTGGGAAGATACCACGTCGAGGATGCCAAATGCGTGGTTTAATTTGTGATGATGAACTCTCTACAGAAATGAATCATGCAGCTGAAAACGTGCTTGTCTAAACCTTGACGGAGAGGGGAATGAGGAATATAGGTATGCATACAGAAATGCCAATGAATATAATCTTACGCGATGTACGAAACCAGGTTTGGGCAAAAATGTAAACAGAAAATTTGATCTCTCATGAAAGGTAGATTGAACCATCAAAAAGTAAAAATAAGAGGAAAGAATCACTTTCTTCCTCTCTCCTCCCCCCCCCCCTCTCTCTCCCCTCCATCTCTCTCCCATCCACCACAACCCCTCTCTCTCTCCTCTCTCTCTTCCTCTCTCCGCCATCCCCCACCCTCTCTCTCTTTATTCCTCTCTCTTTCTTTCTTCCCCATCTCTCTATCTCTCTCTCGTTCTCTTTCTTCCTCTCCCTTTCTCTCCCTACCCGCGAATATTATATAAGCTGCTGCACTTACGAGCCACTCTCTCGATGAATGGGTCCAAATTGACCACGCTAAGGTCACAACCTTCACCCTAATCCAGTCTGGGCACACTGGGGTCAGACTTGTCCAGTAGGTCATTTCTTGACCGTCCTTTCAAAGAACTTATAGAAGTAAATGTATTGGTTTTGTGGCATTTCGTCATCTCCTCCTCCCACGCTGTCCGCCGCGCTGCATCCCTGACCTTTATTGCAAACGGATGTGACGTCAGAAGGATCAAGTGCAGAGGTCACATCCGCCCTGAGGCTTGCCGGGCAGCAAGGTTTTCCTGTGTCTGGAAGGACGTGCCTGTCTGAGCTGTGCCTGATCCTGGCTTGTCGTTGGCCAGGAAACAGCGCTGTTCTGCACTGGCGGCTCGGTCTGAGGAGCCAGATGATGCCCTCATTTGGTTTCTCTAGCATCTCACGCTGACCCAGGAAGGTGGAGTAAGTCGACTGAATCTTCACTGAGTCAAACTCATGTGGTCATATGCTTTTATGACGTCAAGAGTGAGTGGAGGTAATCTTCAGTGACAGGTCATTTGCTGTCCAAAATGGCGGGAATGACCGAATTTGCTTCGAGACTGAAGATCAGTTTGGTCGATAAAAATGAAGTCCCGAGGATAATTTTGATGATATTGGCGAGGTTGTGAAATTATAGTATTAGGTACAGACACAATATTTGGAAATGATATATGGTGTAAAGAATAAACAGCATCAGTGCTTTCTGGAGTTTGGGAACTCTTCTGATCTGTTTTGATTCTCGTGTAGTTGCAGCACCAGAAATTTAATGACACTTCAGAAGCGGCTGGTGGACACGATTGAAATATCATGAAATAAGTACCATGAAGACTATCAAAGCTACCCGTCACCTACGTTTTGCAGTTTGTGCAGTTGCCCTAGTCTGTAAGGGCCATGCAAATCGCTGGAATCTTGCGATATCGCGAGAGCTTCGAGAAAATTCACAGGGCCCACCCGGACCGCAACAAGCAGCTTTCATCGAATCTTAGAGATTCTAGACTCAACATCTGAGAATTTTCCAGTGAAGAGCATCCCTCGGAAGTGATAATCTTATTTCTTGTGAAACTTTGAAGACTTGTCTTTTATCTCGAATCTAGAGACCTGTTCGTTCCCGGTGATTACCTGCTCTCCTACATTGCT
>JAWQFJ010033659.1:55000-58953 GCA_034096865.1 Theodoxus fluviatilis
AAGGAATGGAAGGATGAATAAATGAGTGGATGGATTGTTGGTGAATTAATTGTTGGATGAATGGATGGATGGGTTGTTGAGTGAATGGGTGGATTGGTGGAGGAATGGATGGATGGATGGACGGACAAATGAAGACTGGATGGATGAATGGATGGATGGGTTGTTGAATGAATGGATGGATGAACGGACAGACGACCGGATGATGGATGAATGGATGGATGGATGGATGGATGGATGGATGGATGGATGGATGGATGGATGGATGGATGGATGGATGGATGGATGGATGGATGGATGGATGGGTCTCTACAACCTAAGACTACATGGGCCATTGGCTACCCAAATCAATAACTGGTGGTGTTTTTGGATTATGAAGATAACGAGACTCTGTTTCCTTGGGAATTCGCCTTCCACGCATCTGGAGGGATGTGACGTATGTCTGTTCTGCACTCCTACCCATAGAGGCGAGGAAAGGGGAAGAAAGAGTCGAAAGGAATGCGGGATGGGGGGATGGGGGGGATAGGGCAAGGGGTGGAGGAGGGGGGGAGCTAGAGGAAGACTGCAATTTCAGGGGGACCACCTGCGGGCACTGCTGTGATTTCCGCCAACAAACACGTCTCGTAAACTGCGCAATCGTTTCGACGTCTGGAGATTATTCCTGCTGCCTGCAATTCTCTTTTACAGTTTTGCGGTGTGCACCGCCATGCGCCAACTTCATTCCAAGCCTGTTTGTTGACTTTCATGGAAATTGTTTTCATATCGAGTTGGTTTTGTCACCCAGCTCTCTTCGCCTACTGGTCGGAGAGCCTCCACAAACAAAATGCCCAAATTGGCAGCAGACTCGACGACAGTCCAAGTCAGCTGTGAGAGACTAGCTAAGTCCTTCGAGGAGCCAGACAGTTTTACTCTGTGTGTGTTTGTTTGGAGTGGTTTAGTTGGCCTTTGACCTCTTCGCCACCCCCAAACCGCCTTCCTCTTCCCCACTCCATTCGGAGCTAATGCTCCACCTCAGCCTGAGCTGGGGTTTTTGTTAATGGCGGCCGCGGAGAAAATTGGTTAAGAGAATTACGACCGGAACCTGACATAATAAAGAGAGAAAATTGCGTGTGAGAAGAACTACGTTTTGAATATCAAGTCGTTGGGTTTTTTAAACACTGTTTTGGATTTCGGCTTGGGATGGTCTCTTTTTTGTAGCGGTTTCTGGGGATAATTATGTTAGATTAATAAAACAAGGAATAGTGTCAGTGTTGTCTCCACTAGAGAAGGTGGGGTTTGGTAAATATTATATTTGTCCCACGTGGAGCATTATCTCGCCAACACCGGACATAACAGTTCTATATTTATCTTCATCTTTCTTCAGGTAATGGACCTCATGATTTTCACACATCAGTCTCTGTAAACCTTGCGGTTTGCGCACCCCTGCCTTTAGTTTTGAAGCTGTCATGACATTCTTACGTAGTGCTTATGTACATGTCGAGGTCTTGGGTCGCAAAACATTGCCTATCCGCACAGAGTAAGCACAAGTGCTCCAGCAGCTCAGATAAATGTCGGTAGTAAAACCGCTTTATCTTTGCCTGCAACGCCAACTGCCTCGATATTTTCTTCATCGACTGGAATGCTGTGATCCTCGTGCTATTCGGGACCTGCTCCAGTGGTACTCGCACAGCTGCCCCCAAGCGGGGACGAGTTATGCAGAGGCAATTCGAAAGCAGCATTATTCGATCGTCTCTGGGGACCAGAGGCGCGTTTTGTTTCGAAAGATACTTTGTCATGTTCAAAGATGGGCGCTCAGGGCCAGCGCCTGCGTGGACAGTTTCATGCAGGAGGCAAGGGCGCGTTTGTTTGGCCACAAATCTCGCCATTCTCCCTGAATGGCTGGTCGAGGGCGAGGGAGACGCTCCTACAGCTGGAAAAACGGCCAATCATCTCGCAAGGCGGAACAACATGGCTGCGTCCTGGCGCCAGAGTCGGTGAAGAAGTTGCCGATAGACAAAAGAACGGACGATTCAGATATCACATCAGTTTTTCACTTCATACAACGCACCAATTGAGAGAGCTCCGGACCTCCCTCTGCCTCCCGCCTTCACGGCGAGTGGGTCCTTATGAGCGAGGAACGTAGACAACGCCTAGCCCTCGCGATTCTCTCAAGATTTTGGGCCAAATAAACACGCCCAAAGCTTTGGGCTTCGCGGGCGCTCTCCGTAAGCGCTCACCTCTAAACATGTTTATACCTTTCGAAACGAAACGCGCCTTTAATCTCGCCAGACGATCGCAAATGATGCTTCCAGATTGCTCTGCGAGCCGCGCCTCTGTACCTCTGTGCCTCCCAAAAATGACATAATGGTTTCGGAGTCAAACGGAATTGTCTAGCTAAATTACTCCTTTTATTTATGAGGAGGAGGAGGAGGAAGAAGAAGGAGGAGAAAGAGGAGGAGGAGGACGACGACGACGACGAGGACGAGGAAGAGAAGAACGAGGTGGAGGA
The DNA here is from genome assembly GCA_034096865.1 of Theodoxus fluviatilis. Classification (NCBI taxonomy): domain Eukaryota; kingdom Metazoa; phylum Mollusca; class Gastropoda; order Cycloneritida; family Neritidae; genus Theodoxus; species Theodoxus fluviatilis. Next base: position 57,486 of record JAWQFJ010033659.1, read on the forward strand.
CGAGTAGGAGGAGGGCGAATACGAGGAGGAGCAGGAGGAGCAGCAAGAGAAGGAGGAGCAAGAGGAGAAGGAGCAAGAGGAGGAGGAGAATAAGGAGGAGGAGCAAGAAGAAGAGGAGCAGGAGAAAGAGGAGCAGGAGGAAGAGGAGCAGGAGGAAGAGGAGCAGGAGGAAGAGGAGAGCAGGAGGAGAGGAGGAGGAGGAGGAGGAGGAGGAGGAGGAGGAGTAGAGGAGGAGGAGGAAGAGGAGGAGGAGGAGGAAGACGGAGGAGGAGGAAGACGGAGGAGGGGGAGGAGGAGGAGAGGAAGAGGAGGAGAAGGAGGAGGAGGAAGAGGAGGAGAGGAGGAGGAGGAGAGGAGGAGGAGGAGAGGGGAGGAGGACGAGGAGGAGGAGGAGGAGGAGGAAGACGGAGGAGGAGGAAGACGGAGGAGGAGGAAGACGGAGGAGGAGGAAGACAGAGGAGGAGGAAGACGGAGGAGGAGGAAGACGGAGGAGGAGGAAGATGGAGGAGGAGGAGATGAAGAGGAGGAGAGGAGGAGGAGGAGAGGAGGAGGAGGAGATGAAGAGGAGGAGGAGGAGGAGGAGGGAGACGGAGTAGGAGGGAAGACGGAGGAGGAGGAGGAGGACGAGTAGGAAGAGGACGAGGAGGAGGGAAGAGGAGGAGGACGAGGAGGAGGGGAGGAGGAGGAGGAGGACGGAGGAGGAGGGAAGACGGAGGAGGAGGGGAAGACGGAGGAGGAAGAGGAAGAAGGAGGAGGACGAGTAGAAAGAGGACGAGGAAGAGGAGGAGGACGAGTAGAAAGAGGACGAGGGGGAGGAGGAGGAGCAGGAGGAGGAGAAGCTGGGCATCAACAACAAAGAAATAAGATTGAGTAGCGCTCATAATTAACAAACAACCTTAAAGTGTGGGATTCCGTAAATGCGCAGTCAATTTTTTTTTAATCTGATTCTTTTTCAAATAACATGCATGTGTGCCACACGTCTAGGTTAGTTGCATCGTTGAAGAATTGCGGTACAAAAGCAACTGTATTCAACTGTCAGGTGTGTGCGTACTTGGGATTTCCACAACGCCATAGAACTACACGGAATGTGTTGTCTTCTGTGTCTTCTTTTTCATACAATGCATAATAGGGTATTCATAACACTCGTCTCGAAGATTGCCGTAAGCAAGGTTGTGACAGAGAGCAATAGATTCCACAAAATGCTCTCTTTCCAAGATGCAGTACAGTGCTGAAGCATAACTCCTGGACTTAGCAGTGCCGGCTAAAACGGATTACATACTATATTTAGAATGGGTGTCAATGATATTCACCATCATTTGAAAAGGTTCCTATGAAACAGAAAAAAACTTGTCACAGCTAAAAACTCTTTTATTCAAAGGGTGAACGTGTTGAGCGCCTTGAGCATGCCTTTGGGTGTGAGATTGGCGCTATATAAGAGCCAAAATACATACATACATACATACATACG
>JAWQFJ010033660.1:0-37391 GCA_034096865.1 Theodoxus fluviatilis
CTGTGTCTCTCTGCAGTTATGTCCTCTGTAGGTCCTGTGTCTCTCTGCAGTTATGTCCTCTGTAGGTGCTGTGTCTCTCTGCAGTTATGTCCTCTGTAGGTCCTGTGTCTCTCTGCAGTTATGTCCTCTGTAGGTGCTGTGTCTCTCTGCAGTTATGTCCTCTGTAGGTGCTGTGTCTCTCTGCAGTTATGTCCTCTGTAGGTGCTGTGTCTCTCTGCAGTTATGTCCTTTGTAGGTCCTGTGTCTCTCTGCAGTTATGTCCTCTGTAGGTGCTGTGTCTCTCTGCAGTTATGTCCTCTGTAGGTGCTGTGTCTCTCTGCAGTTATGTCCTCTGTAGGTGCTGTGTCTCTCTGCAGTTATGTCCTCTGTAGGTCCTGTGTCTCTCTGCAGTTATGTCCTCTGTAGGTCCTGTGTCTCTCTGCAGTTATGTCTTTTGTAGTTCCTGTGTCTCTCTGCAGTTATGTCCTCTGTAGGTGCTGTGTCTCTCTGCAGTTATGTCCTTCTGTAGTTCCTGTGTCTCTCTGCAGTTATGTCCTCTGTAGGTGCTGTGTCTCTCTGCAGTTATGTCCTTTGTAGTTCCTGTGTCTCTCTGCAGTTATGTCCTCTGTAGGTGATGTGTCTCTCTGCAGTTATGTCCTTTGTAGGTGCTGTGTCTCTCTGCAGTTATGTCCTTTGTAGGTGCTGTGTCTCTCTGCAGTTATGTCCTTTGTAGGTGCTGTGTCTCTCTGCAGTTATGTCCTTTGTAGGTGCTGTGTCTCTCTGCAGTTATGTCCTTTGTAGGTCCTGTGTCTCTCTGCAGTTATGTCCTCTGTAGGTGCTGTGTCTCTCTGCAGTTATGTCCTCTGTAGGTCCTGTGTCTCTCTGCAGTTATGTCCTCTGTAGGTGCTGTGTCTCTCTGCAGTTATGTCCTCTGTAGGTGCTGTGTCTCTCTGCAGTTATGTCCTCTGTAGGTCCTGTGTCTCTCTGCAGTTATGTCCTCTGTAGGTGCTGTGTCTCTCTGCAGTTATGTCCTCTGTAGGTGCTGTGTCTCTCTGCAGTTATGTCCTTTGTAGGTCCTGTGTCTCTCTGCAGTTATGTCCTCTGTAGGTGCTGTGTCTCTCTGCAGTTATGTCCTCTGTAGGTCCTGTGTCTCTCTGCAGTTATGTCCTCTGTAGGTGATGTGTCTCTCTGCAGTTATGTCCTTTGTAGGTGCTGTGTCTCTCTGCAGTTATGTCCTCTGTAGGTGCTGTGTCTCTCTGCAGTTATGTCCTCTGTAGGTCCTGTGTCTCTCTGCAGTTATGTCCTCTGTAGGTGCTGTGTCTCTCTGCAGTTATGTCCTCTGTAGGTGCTGTGTCTCTCTGCAGTTATGTCCTCTGTAGGTGCTGTGTCTCTCTGCAGTTATGTCCTCTGTAGGTGCTGTGTCTCTCTGCAGTTATGTCCTCTGTAGGTCCTGTGTCTCTCTGCAGTTATGTCCTCTGTAGGTGATGTGTCTCTCTGCAGTTATGTCCTCTGTAGGTGCTGTGTCTCTCTGCAGTTATGTCCTCTGTAGGTGCTGTGTCTCTCTGCAGTTATGTCCTTTGTAGGTGCTGTGTCTCTCTGCAGTTATGTCCTCTGTAGGTCCTGTGTCTCTCTGCAGTTATGTCCTCTGTAGGTGCTGTGTCTCTCTGCAGTTATGTCCTCTGTAGGTGCTGTGTCTCTCTGCAGTTATGTCCTCTGTAGGTGCTGTGTCTCTCTGCAGTTATGTCCTCTGTAGGTGCTGTGTCTCTCTGCAGTTATGTCCTCTGTAGGTGCTGTGTCTCTCTGCAGTTATGTCCTCTGTAGGTGCTGTGTCTCTCTGCAGTTATGTCCTCTGTAGGTGCTGTGTCTCTCTGCAGTTATGTCCTCTGTAGGTCCTGTGTCTCTCTGCAGTTATGTCCTCTGTAGGTCCTGTGTCTCTCTGCAGTTATGTCCTCTGTAGGTGCTGTGTCTCTCTGCAGTTATGTCCTCTGTAGGTGCTGTGTCTCTCTGCAGTTATGTCCTCTGTAGGTGCTGTGTCTCTCTGCAGTTATGTCCTCTGTAGGTGCTGTGTCTCTCTGCAGTTATGTCCTCTGTAGGTGCTGTGTCTCTCTGCAGTTATGTCCTCTGTAGGTGCTGTGTCTCTCTGCAGTTATGTCCTCTGTAGGTGCTGTGTCTCTCTGCAGTTATGTCCTCTGTAGGTGCTGTGTCTCTCTGCAGTTATGTCCTCTGTAGGTGCTGTGTCTCTCTGCAGTTATGTCCTCTGTAGTTGCTGTGTCTCTCTGCAGTTATGTCCTCTGTAGGTGCTGTGTCTCTCTGCAGTTATGTCTTTTGTAGTTCCTGTGTCTCTCTGCAGTTATGTCCTTTGTAGTTGCTGTGTCTCTCTGCAGTTATGTCCTCTGTAGGTGCTGTGTCTCTCTGCAGTTATGTCCTCTGTAGGTCCTGTGTCTCTCTGCAGTTATGTCCTTTGTAGTTGCTGTGTCTCTCTGCAGTTATGTCCTCTGTAGGTGCTGTGTCTCTCTGCAGTTATGTCCTCTGTAGGTGCTGTGTCTCTCTGCAGTTATGTCCTCTGTAGGTGCTGTGTCTCTCTGCAGTTATGTTCTTTGTAGGTCCTGTGTCTCTCTGCAGTTATGCCCTTTGTAGTTGCTGTGTCTTTCTGCAGTTATGTCCTCTGTAGGTGCTGTGTCTCTCTGCAGTTATGTCCTTTGTAGGTCCTGTGTCTCTCTGCAGTTATGTCCTTTGTAGTTGCTGTGTCTCTCTGCAGTTATGTCCTTTGTAGGTGCTGTGTCTCTCTGCAGTTATGTCCTCTGTAGATCCTGTGTCTCTCTGCAGTTATGTCTTCTGTAGATCCTGTGTCTCTCTGCAGTTATGTCCTTTGTAGGTCCTGTGTCTCTCTGCAGTTATGTCCTTTGTAGATCCTGTGTCTCTCTGCAGTTATGTCCTTTGTAGATCCTGTGTCTCTCTGCAGTTATGTCCTCTGTAGGTGCTGTGTCTCTCTGCAGTTATGTCCTCTGTAGGTCCTGTGTCTCTCTGCAGTTATGTCCTTTGTAGGTCCTGTGTCTCTCTGCAGTTATGTCCTCTGTAGGTGCTGTGTCTCTCTGCAGTTATGTCCTTTGTAGGTCCTGTGTCTCTCTGCAGTTATGTCCTCTGTAGGTGCTGTGTCTCTCTGCAGTTATGTCCTTTGTAGGTGCTGCGTCTCGCTGCAGTTATGTCCTTTGTAGGTCCTGTGTCTCTCTGCAGTTATGCTCTTTGTAGGTCCTGCGTCTGCCTGCAGTTATGTCCTTGGTAGGTCCTGCGTCTGCCTGCAGTTATGTCCTTTTATTAGTCCTACGTCTCTCTGCAGTTATGTCCTCTGTAGGTCCTGTGTCTCTCTGCATGTACGCCCTTTGTAGGTGCTGTGTCTCTCTGCAGTTATGTCTTTTGTAGGTCCTGCGTCTCTCTGCAGTTATGCCCTTTGTAGGTCCTGCGTCTCTCTGCAGTTATGTCCTCCGTAGGTCTGCAGTTATGTCTTTTGTAGGTCCTGCGTATCTCTGCAGTTATGCCCTTTGTAGGTCCTGTGTCTCTCTGCAGTTATGTCCTCTGTAGATCCTGTGTCTCTCTGCAGTTATGTCCTCTGTAGATCCTGTGTCTCTCTGCAGTTATGTCCTCTGTAGGTGCTGTGTCTCTCTGCAGTAATGCCTTCTGTAGGTGCGGTGTCTCTCTGTAGTTATGTCACCTGTAGGTGCTGTGTCTCTCTGCAGTTATGCTCTTTGTAGGTCCTGTGTCTCTCTGCAGTTATGCCCTTTGTAGGTCCGGTGTGTCTCTGCAGTTATGTCCTTTGTAGGTGCTGTGTCTCTCTGCAGTTATGTCCGCTGTAGGTCCTGTGTCTCTCTGCAGTTATGTCCTTTGTAGGTGCTGTGTCTCTCTGCAGTTATGTCCTCTGTAGGTGCTGTGTCTCTTTGCAGTTATGTCCTTTGTAGGTGCTGTGTCTCTCTGCAGTTATGTCCTCTGTAGGTGCTGTGTCTCTTTGCAGTTATGTCCTCTGTAGGTGCTGTGTCTCTCTGCAGTTATGTTCTTTGTAGGTCCTGTGTCTCTCTGCAGTTATGCACTTTGTAGTTGCTGTGTCTCTCTGCAGTTATGTCCTCTGTAGGTATGTGTCTCTCTGCAGTTATGTCCTTTGAAGGTGCTTTGTCTCTCTGCAGTTATGTCCTTTGTAGATCTTGTGCCTCTCTGCAGTTATATCCTCTGTAGGTGCTGTGTCTCTCTGCAGTTATGTCCTCTGTAGGTGCTGTGTCTCTCTGCAGTTATGTCCTTTGTAGGTGCTGTGTCTCTCTGCAGTTATGTCCTTTGTAGGTGCTGTGTCTCTCTGCAGTTATGTCCTTTGTAGGTCCTGTGTCTCTCTGCAGTTATGTCCTTTGTAGATCCTGTGTCTCTCTGCAGTTATGTCCTTTGTAGGTCCTGTGTCTCTCTGCAGTTATGTCCTTTGTAGGTCCTGTGTCTCTCTGCAGTTATGTCCTTTGTAGGTCCTGCGTCTCTCTGCAGTTATGTCCGATTTGTAGGTCCTGTGTCTCTCTGCAGTTATGTCCTTTGTAGGTCCTGTGTCTCTCTGCAGTTATGTCCTTGTAGGTCCTGCGTCTCTCTGCAGTTATGCCCTTTGTAGGTCCTGTGTCTCTCTGCAGTTATGCCCTTTGTAGGTCCTGTGTCTTTCTGCAGTTATGTCCTTTGTAGGTCCTGTGTCTCTCTGCAGTTATGTCCTCTGTAGGTCTGCAGTTATGTCTTTTGTAGGTCCTGCGTCTCTCTGCAGTTATGCCCTTTGTAGGTCCTGCGTCTCTCTGCAGTTATGTCCTCTGTAGGTCTGCAGTTATGTCTTTTGTAGGTCCTGCGTCTCTCTGCAGTTATGCCCTTTGTAGGTCCTGTGTCTCTCTGCAGTTATGTCCTCTGTAGATCCTGTGTCTCTCTGCAGTTATGCCCTTTGTAGGTGCTGTGTCTCTCTGCATTTATGTCCTTTGTAGGTGCTGTGTCTCTCTGCAGTTATGTCCTCTGTAGGTGCTGTGTCTCTCTGCAGTTATGCCTTCTGCAGGTGCTGTGTCTCTCTGCAGTTAAGCCCTCTGTAGGTGCTGTGTCTCTCTGCAGTTATGCCTTCTGTAGGTGCTGTGTCTCTCTGCAGTTATGTCCTCTGTAGGTGCTGTGTCTCTCTGCAGTTATGCCTTCTGTAGGTGCTGTGTCTCTCTGCAGTTATGCCTTCTGTAGGTGATGTGTCTCTCTGCAGTTATGTCCTTCTGTAGGTGCTGTGTCTCTCTGCAGTTATGTTCTCTGTAGATCCTGTGTCTCTCTGCAGTTATGTCCTCTGTAGGTGCTGTGTCTCTCTGCAGTTATGTCCTCTGTAGGTGCTGTGTCTCTCTGCAGTTATGTCCTCTGTAGGTGCTGTGTCTCTCTGCAGTTATGCCTTCTGTAGGTGCTGTGTCTCTCTGCAGTTATGTCCTCTGTAGATCCTGTGTCTCTCTGCAGTTATGTCCTTTGTAGGTGCTGTGTCTCTCTGCAGTTATGTCCTTTGTAGGTCCTGTGTCTCTCTGCAGTTATGTCCTCTGTAGATCCTGTGTCTCTCTGCAGTTATGTCCTCTGTAGGTGCTGTGTCTCTCTGCAGTTATGCCTTCTGTAGGTGCTGTGTCTCTCTGCAGTTATGTCCTCTGTAGGTCCTGTGTCTCTCTGCAGTTATGCCTTCTGTAGATGCTGTGTCTCTCTGCAGTTATGTCCTCTGTAGATCCTGTGTCTCTCTGCAGTTATGTCCTTTGTAGGTGCTGTGTCTCTCTGCAGTTATGTCCTCTGTAGATCCTGTGTCTCTCTGCAGTTATGACCTCTGTAGATCCTGTGTCTCTCTGCAGTTATGTCCTTTGTAGGTCCTGTGTCTCTCTGCAGTTATGTCCTCTGTAGGTGCTGTGTCTCTCTGCAGTTATGTCCTCTGTATGTGCTGTGTCTCTCTGTAGTTATGTCTTTTGTAGGTCCTGTGTCTCTCTGCAGTTATGTCCTCTGTAGATTGTGTGTCTCTCTGCAGTTATGTCCTCTGTAGATCCTGTGTCTCTCTGCAGTTATGTCCTTTGTAGGTGCTGGGTCTCTCTGCAGTTATGCCTTCTGTAGGTCCTGTGTCTCTCTGTAGTTATGCCTTCTCTAGGTGCTGTGTCTCTCTGTAGTTATGTCCTCTGTAGGTGCTGTGTCTCTCTGCAGTTATGCTCTTTGTAGGTCCTGTGTCTCTCTGCAGTTATGCCCTTTGTAGGTCCTGTGTCTCTCTGCAGTTATGTCCTCTGTAGGTCCTGTGTCTCTCTGCAGTTATGCCCTTTGTAGTTGCTGTGTCTTTCTGCAGTTATGTCCTCTGTAGGTGCTGTGTCTCTCTGCAGTTATGTCCTCTGTAGGTCCTGTGTCTCTCTGCAGTTATGTCCTTTGTAGGTCCTGTGTCTCTCTGCAGTTATGTCCTTTGTAGGTGCTGCGTCTCTCTGCAGTTATGTCCTTTCTAGGTCCTGTGTCTCTCTGCAGTTATGTCCTTTGTAGGTCCTGCGTCTGCCTGCAGTTATGTCCTTGGTAGGTCCTGCGTCTGCCTGCAGTAATGTCCTTTATAAGTCCTACGTCTCTCTGCAGTTATGTCCTCTGTAGGTCCTGTGTCTCTCTGCAGTTACGCCCTTTGTAGGTCCTGTGTCTCTCTGCAGTTATGTCCTCTGTAGTTCTGCAGTTACATCTTTTGTAGGTCCTGCGTCTCTCTGCAGTTATGTCCTTTGTAGGTCCTGCGTCTCTCTGCAGTTATGTCCTCTGTAGGTCTGCAGTTATGTCTTTTGTATGTCCTGCGTATCTCTGCAGTTATGCCCTTTGTAGGTCCTGTGACTCTCTCTGCAGTTATGTCCTCTGTAGATCCAGTGTCTCTCTGCAGTTATGCCCTTTGTAGGTGCTGTGTCTCTCTGCATTTATGTCATTTGTAGGTGCTGTGTCTCTCTGCAGTTATGTCCTCTGTAGGTGCTGTGTCTCTCTGCAGTTAAGCCCTCTGCAGGTTCTGTGTCTCTCTGCAGTTATGCCTTCTGCAGGTGCTGTGTCTCTCTGCAGTTAAGCCCTCTGTAGGTGCTGTGTCTCTCTGCAGTTATGCCTTCTGTAGGTGCTGTGTCTCTCTGCAGTTATGTCCTCTGTAGATCCTGTGTCTCTCTGCAGTTATGTCCTCTGTAGGTGCTGTGTCTCTCTGCAGTTATGTCCTCTGTAGGTGCTGTGTCTCTTTGCAGTTATGTCCTTTGTAGGTGCGGTGTCTCTCTGCAGTTATGCCTTCTGTAGGTGCTGTGTCTCTCTGCAGTTATGTCCTCTGTAGATCCTGTGTCTCTTTGCAGTTATGTCCTTTGTAGGTGCGGTGTCTCTCTGCAGTTGTGTCCTTTGTAGGTCCTGTGTCTCTCTGCAGTTATGTCCTCTGTAGATCCTGTGTCTCTCTGCAGTTATGTCCTCTGTAGGTGCTGTGTCTCTCTGCAGTTATGCCTTCTGTAGGTGCTGTGTCTCTCTGCAGTTATGTCCTCTGTAGGTCCTGTGTCTCTCTGCAGTTATGCCTTCTATAGATGCTGTGTCCCTCTGCAGTTATGTCCTCTGAAGATCCTGTGTCTCTCTGCAGTTATGTCCTTTGTAGGTGCTGTGTCTCTCTGCAGTTATGTCCTCTGTAGATCCTGTGTCTCTCTGCAGTTATGTCCTCTGTAGATCCTGTGTCTCTCTGCAGTTATGTCCTTTGGAGGTGCTTTGTCTCTCTGCAGTTATGTCCTCTGTAGGTGCTGTGTCTCCCTGCAGTTATGTCCTCTGTAGGTGCTGTGTCTCTCTGCAGTTATGTCTTTTGTAGGTCCCGTGTCTCTCTGCAGTTATGTCCTCTGTAGATTCTGTGTCTCTCTGCAGTTATGTCCTCTGTAGATCCTGTGTCTCTCTGCAGTTATGTCCTTTGTAGGTGCTGTGTCTCTCTGCAGTTATGCCTTCTGTAGGTCCTGTGTCTCTCTGTAGTTATTCCTTCTGTAGGTGCTGTGTCTCTCTGTAGTTATGTCCTCTGTAGTTCCTGTGTCTCTCTGCAGTTATGCCCTTTGTAGTTGCTGTGTCTTTCTGCAGTTATGTCCTCTGTAGGTGCTGTGTCTCTCTGCAGTTATGCCCTCTGTAGGTGCTGTGTCTCTCTGCAGTTATGTCCTCTGTAGGTGATGTGTCTCTCTGCAGTTATGCTCTTTGTAGGTCCGGTGTGTCTCTGCAGTTATGTCCTCTGTAGTTCCTGTGTCTCTCTGCAGTTATGCCCTTTGTAGTTGCTGTGTCTTTCTGCAGTTATGTCCTCTGTAGGTGCTGTGTCTCTCTGCAGTTATGTCCTCTGTAGGTCCTGTGTCTCTCTGCAGTTATGTTCTCTGTAGGTCCTGTGTCTCTCTGCAGTTATGCCCTTTGTAGGTGCTGTGTCTTTCTGCAGTTATATCCTCTGTAGGTGCTGTGTCTCTCTGCAGTTATGTCCTCTGTAGGTGCTGTGTCTCTCTGCAGTTATGTCCTCTGTAGGTGCTGCGTCTCTCTGCAGTTATGTCCTCTGTAGGTCCTGTGTCTCTCTGCAGTTATGTTCTTTGTAGGTCCTGTGTCTCTCTGCAGTTATGCCCTTTGTAGTTGCTGTGTCTTTCTGCAGTTATGTCCTCTGTAGGTGCTGTGTCTCTCTGCAGTTATGTCCTTTGTAGGTGCTTTGTCTCTCTGCAGTTATGTCCTTTGTAGATCCTGTGTCTCTCTGCAGTTATGTCCTTTGTAGATCTTGTGTCTCTCTGCAGTTATATCCTCTGTAGGTGCTGTGTCTCTCTGCAGTTATGTCCTTTGTAGGTGCTGTGTCTCTCTGCAGTTATGTCCTTTGTAGGTCCTGTGTCTCTCTGCAGTTATGCCCTTTGTAGATCCTGTGTCTCTCTGCAGTTATGTCCTCTGTAGTTGCTGTGTCTTTCTGCAGTTATGTCCTCTGTAGGTGCTGTGTCTCTCTGCAGTTATGTCCTCTGTAGGTCCTGTGTCTCTCTGCAGTTATGTTCTCTGTAGGTCCTGTGTCTCTCTGCAGTTATGCCCTTTGTAGGTGCTGTGTCTTTCTGCAGTTATATCCTCTGTAGGTGCTGTGTCTCTCTGCAGTTATGTCCTCTGTAGGTGCTGTGTCTCTCTGCAGTTATGTCCTCTGTAGGTGCTGCGTCTCTCTGCAGTTATGTCCTCTGTAGGTCCTGTGTCTCTCTGCAGTTATGTTCTTTGTAGGTCCTGTGTCTCTCTGCAGTTATGCCCTTTGTAGTTGCTGTGTCTTTCTGCAGTTATGTCCTCTGTAGGTGCTGTGTCTCTCTGCAGTTATGTCCTTTGTAGGTGCTTTGTCTCTCTGCAGTTATGTCCTTTGTAGATCCTGTGTCTCTCTGCAGTTATGTCCTTTGTAGATCTTGTGTCTCTCTGCAGTTATATCCTCTGTAGGTGCTGTGTCTCTCTGCAGTTATGTCCTTTGTAGGTGCTGTGTCTCTCTGCAGTTATGTCCTTTGTAGGTCCTGTGTCTCTCTGCAGTTATGCCCTTTGTAGATCCTGTGTCTCTCTGCAGTTATGTCCTTTGTAGATCCTGTGTCTCTCTGCAGGTATGTCCTCTGTAGGTGCTGTGTCTCTCTGCAGTTATGTCCTTTGTAGGTCCTGTGTCTCTCTGCAGTTATGTCCTTTGTAGGTCCTGTGTCTCTCTGCAGTTATGTCCTCTGTAGGTGCTGTGTCTCTCTGCAGTTATGTCCTTTGTAGGTCCTGTGTCTCTCTGCAGTTATGTCCTTTGTAGGTCCTGTGTCTCTCTGCAGTTATGTCCTTTGTAGGTCCTGCGTCTGCCTGCAGTTATGTCCTTGGTAGGTCCTGCGTCTGCCTGCAGTTATTTCCTTTATAAGTCCTACGTCTCTCTGCAGTTATGTCCTCTGTAGGTCCTGTGTCTCTCTGCAGTTACGCCCTTTGTAGGTCCTGTGTCTCTCTGCAGTTATGTCCTCTGTAGGTCTGCAGTTATGTCTTTTGTAGGTCCTGCGTCTCTCTGCAGTTTAGCCCTTTGTAGGTCCTGCGTCTCTCTGCAGTTATGTCCTCTGTAGGTCTGCAGTTATGTCTTTTGTAGGTCCTGCGTATCTCTGCAGTTATGCCCTTTGTAGGTTATGTGTCTCTCTGCAGTTATGTCTTTTGTAGGTCCTGTGTCTCTCTGCAGTTATGCCTTTTGTAGTTGCTGTGTCTTTCTGCAGTTATGTCCTCTGTAGGTGCTGTGTCTCTCTGCAGTTATGTCCTCTGTAGGTGCTGTCTCTCTGCAGTTATGCCCTCTGTAGGTGCTGCGTCTCTCTGCAGTTATGCTCTTTGTAGGTCATGTGTCTCTCTGCAGTTATGCCCTTTGTAGTTGCTTTGTCTTTCTGCAGTTATGTCCTCTGTAGGCGCTGTGTCTCTCTGCAGTTATGCCCTCTGTAGGTGCTGTGACTCTCTGCAGTTATATCCTTTGTAGATCCTGTGTCTCTCTGCAGTTATGCCCTTTGTAGTTGCTTTGTCTTTCTGCAGGTATGTCCTTTGTAGGTCCTGTGTCTCTCTGCAGTTATGTCCTCTGTAGATCCTGATTCTCTCTGCAGTTATGTCCTTTTTAGGTGCTGTGTTTCTCTGCAGTTATGCCCTCTGTAGGAAGCTGCTTTTAGCAGCGGTAGCGCTAGACGCGATCGAAAGAGGGGTCCTTTTTCGTCTCTGTGTGAACTGACGCAAAAAATCGGCCCACAGCGCTTGGAGAGCGTAATCGTATACTCTTTTCAACCGCTTGTAGCGACATCGCGACAAAAGCTACACACACACAGGCAGATGCATTCAAAAGAGAAAAGAACGATTTTGTATTAGAAAGTTTCTTCATCACAATCACATGAATAGAAGCTGTGTAACAAGATGGGGAAAGTGGTCAAAATTTCAGCTGATTGCCTGCAGTTAGCCAGTTTCCCGGCTCAGTGCTGCTACCTACAGTGGTAGGGCATAATGCCACGCCAAGCAATGAAACTTTAGTCTAGTTGCCAACAACTCAGTAGTTGCCAACGAGATCGCTATTCACCATCATCCACGGCTCTAGAAAGGGGTAACTCTTCCATTTATCCATTGGCCAACATTGTGAAACTACTCTGTATGTGTGTGTGTGTGTGTGTGTGTGTGTGTGCGCGCGCGCGCGCGCGCGCGTGTGTGTGTGTGTGTGTGTGTGTGTGGAGAGAGAGGAAACCTTGACCTCGTGCCTGACCTCCTCCTATCCTGCCGACCTCTCTCTGTTGCCTTTCTTCCGCTTCCTGGAAACGAGGCCTTGTAGCGTGGAAAATAGTGTCCCGTGGAAAACAGTGTTTGGAAGTCATCGCAGAGTTATCTGCGAGGCTCTCTCTTTATGCGATTTTCCGCTCCTGCACCTGTTCTTCGCATGGAATCTATCCCGACAAACGACGCATTAGTTGCTTTACGAGTTTTTGTGTTTTCGGTGCATTTGTGTAGTTCAACACATTATGTAGCGTGCAAAACATTTTTTTCTCGTGCTAAGCCGTCTTGCCCTGCCGGAAAAAATCTCAGAGTCACCTCCCTGTAGTCTATTTTTAGTCTGGTTTTATAAAACGCAAACGTTGAACTCACCGGAAGTGTTCGCGGCAAGTATAAACATGGTAGTATCCACAAAACTCTGATAGTTTACATGTGATTTACCTACACATCTGCTGTACTTGGACGGAAGGCTGCTCAGCGTAGGTTGTGTTGTAGCGCGTGTTTCCTATGCCCTGCCTAGTTGTAGCTATCTTAAAGTTGGCTTTTTACCCGCTACGTGCGTGGTGGCTTTGCCGCCATTAGCCCATGGACGCCAGCCGCCATTACTCATAATGAACGCCACCACTACACGCGCTAGACATACAACTCGGCACGCTTGGCCGGGAGGCACGCAGGTTCGACTGTGAGCACGTTCATGCAAGAAGGGGAAGACTAAATGACTACATATACACTAACAGAACATTCTTCATTCACTCACAGAGGCACTTTCAGCGGTAGTACTAATGACCGCAATATACCGCAATATACCGCAATATACCACAATATACCGCAATATACCGCAATACCCCCAAATACACTCTCAGAAAAGAAAAAAACATCAACAGATCGATGCTAAAAACGTGCTTTTGATATTGCGCGATCATGCCGAGAAGAAAACAACGTTTGGAGAAGTTTAGACACAGTAGATCACGTAGACGCCTTGCAAAACAGGCTGCATGTAGGCCTATTCGACAGCAGCGTGATCTACTGTGCCTAAACTTCTCCGAACGTTGTTTTCTTCTCGGCATGATCGCGCAATATCAAAAGCACGTCTTTAGCATCGATCTGTTGATGTTTTTTTTCTTTTCTGAGAGTGTATTTGGGGGTATTGCGGTATATTGCGGTATATTGCGGTATATTGTGGTCATTAGTACTACCCCACTTTCAGTCATAGTAGCGCGCCGTGCCGCGACCACGTGTGACCGCCATTTTGACGCTGCCGGCACGCCTCGCGCATACATCATTCAATCACTAACACACTAACAAGCATTCAGAGAGAATTGAGAGCATTGTCGGCTTACCTTTGCTCCCACAGCTGCCTCGCTCCACGAACCACGTGTCCACCAACGGTGTGAACCACCTCCAGTGTCCACCACTGCCTCGTGTGACGCCCTCGCACACGTGGCGGAATATCCTTCCTCAGTCCTTCGGCTGATTCTTCGCAGTCGAAGATAATCTTCTATACTAAGTGCCGTGTGGTTGAACTCCACAAGCTTGCAAACAAAGCAATGTCACTAACCAACAATAGTTAACCAAATATCAAATCTATCTCTAATATAATTAATCACCGAAATTACGCTCCTCTCGCTCTGTGAAAGCACGTCTGCCTCAGTGCTCTCTCCAATCGCAAGTGGCCCTCTCGCCCCTGATTCGTCCTTGCGTTTTCATGAAATAATAAGTGTAAACCCCGTATAATGACATACATATTCATAGATTAGCAGCGACGCCCCCAGCAGTGACTTTCTGCTTTCAGGGGAGATAATTCTGGACGGTTTCTACCACAGTTGACTTCGCATAGGTCTACCGCCCTCCCGATATGCAGTACTCTTTTACGTCAAAGCAATGTAAAATGTTTGTTTCTTTCAATATGACAGCGCACCCTTCGCTTCAGTCACTGTCGCGGTTTGTGTTGCCTGTTGATATCCACGTTTGTCATGTATCATCGAAGGACTTGCTAACCGAATATTGTCTTCGACAATGCACACGAAGTTGTGAGTGTTTTTACTTTTTGTTTAACAAACACTTCCTACGACATGCATAAACTGAGTTTAATGTTTCACGAAGAAAGTCGTCGAAGATTTAAATTGGCTTATATTTGAATGGACGGGCGTGCGGTCTGGAAAAAAGGAGCGTTTACGTCGACATGGCACATTCGCTTCGAATATAGCCGATCCTCCGCCACTCCGCCACAGAATGTGCAGTTCGTTAAGATTGCTTGTACATTGTACTTGTAGAGTATGACTGCCAGTAACGCAGCTCGCGAGAGAGAGAGAGAGATTGATTCTTTATTTTTCTATGATTAAATTTTAGGCATTTCTGCCTATCTTACAAATTGTTTTTGCTCATTAAGAAATAAAAACATGGATAGATAAGACAAATAAATACACAGTAGCTAATATATGTACAACAGTTGGTAAGGTATATCAAGAATATGATCAACAATGACAAAGATTTTAGTAGATGCCTTTGACAACGGTCAGCTCAGAGTTGTTGGAATTGAGATAATAAAAGCACTTGCTTTAAAGCCTGCATTATGGATATTTAGTATTAGTCTTGCAGGCTCCTGTCACAATCTGATTAGATAGACACACAACTTGTGCAAAGATTTACACTGAGGGAGCTCTAGGATCAATTATTGAATATACAAATTGTGCTTGACCTGATTTGAATTTCATTTCCCCTTTTACTGGTTACTGGAGCATTTTACAACAGTTGTCATGAAACAAAAATTAGCACTGAGATGGAGAAAAGGACAATAAGGTGTGTGTGTGTGTGTGTGTGTGTGTGTGTGTTTGTTGTGGGTGTGTTTTTGTGTGTGAGTGTGTGCATATGTGTGTATGTGCACATGTGTGTATGTGTGTGTGTGTGTGTGTGTGTGTGTGTGTGTGTGTAAGAGTGTTATGCATTCAGACCAAATGCTGTAACTTATTTAGAGGATAAACATGAACATTCCCCAACTTCAAGCAGAAAACTGTCATTGTTTGTAGCTTCTGTGATTTATGTTTACCAACAAACAAGCACTCAAAGTCAAAATGCTGTTTAATTTATTATAGTGTAAGTGTTGACGTCTGTATGTTTCTGTTCTGAGTCATGTCTTTTCTTTTATTTTACTCTCTCCAACTAAACATCTATTGGCAATAAAGGTACTCTGTTAGATTATCAAATGTTCGAAACATTAATGCAGAAATCACATTGCAGTCTCAGTGAAATTGTGAAGAGAAATCAACTGAGATGTTACTCACTTTGTGTTGTGCTACTTCATTCATTGTCTGCAGAGAGAAAGCTCCATTTCACAGTTAAGAAATAAAATTTATTTGGAAAAGAAATTCCATTCTTTTGCCTACAGTTTTCCCCTTTAACAATTTTTTTTCTTCCCTTTTCTGGGTCGAAATAATCTGGCTGGTTTCATTCTCTGCAGTGTCTATGAGCTTGTGACAGTGCTCCACCTCACAATGCATGCATTTTAATACTTCTGTTTCTGTCTTTTCAGAGGAGTAGGCGGTTCAAGGAACATGGAGTGCTTCTGAGGCTGCAATACCCAAATGAACAGACACTGATCCAGTCAAGCTTTGGGGTTCTGTGGATTTTACCGCTGCCAAGTCTATCAGCCACATTGCCATGGCTACAGGAGGTGTGAATTTCACCTCCCAGGAGCTCAGCTTGATTGACTCAGGCATTCAGAGCTTGCAGGTGAGGTGTTTGGTGAATGTTTGTTGTCTCTCTTTGATTGCTGTCTTTGTGCTGTCTGCATGACTAAGTGCATGTTTGTTTTACTGGTGTTGTTTTCCTTAGTTTGTCTGCAGCTTGGTATGTGTGTGTGTGTGTGTGTGTGTGTGTGTGTGTGTGAGTGTGTGTGAGTGTGTGTGTGTGTGTGTGTGTGTGTGTGTGAGTGTGTGTGTGTGTGTGTGTGTGTGTGTGTGTGTGTGTGTGTCGCGTTTTGTTAACTCTAGCTGTTTTTTTTCCACCCTCTCCCAAAAAGGAATAACGAAATTACCTATTAGGAAAGTTAACACTAGAGGGGGTTTGCATAACCAAACCCCACCACCGTAACTTGAGAGACACTGAATAAATAAACAAACAACAATGAATGACACTGAAGCAGTATAAGGCAAAACAAAACAAATTTAATTCATCATAATGCCCGAGACATATGGATGCTCGGGACGCAAGTGAAATTTCAACAAGCAATGTCAACAAAGATGGAGGACAATGCTAGGACGAGCCGCAATCGTCCGAGCGTGGTCACTCGCTCTAGAAACAAACACTCTCGAACTCCACCCTTGTTTCCCCTCCTGGAAACAAACACCTCTTCACAATCCACCTCAAAAATCCACCCCACAACACGGGGCAAAAACACCAGTCCCTGCAGGACACACCGAACGTGAACACGCCGGCAAAATGCACTCTCCAACCCGCTGAGCAATACCCCTCAGCTTTCCTGGAAAAGACCCCCTTCCCCTCTCGCTATTCCCCTGCAGCGAAAATACACTCTCCACTCCTGCAATACTTCCCCTGGAATACCCCTCGTGCTGACGTCCCAAACCCCTTGCAATGACGTCACACATTCCAGCGAGTCCGTGTCCACAGTCCTCGTCCCCTCGAGTTCCCCCACCCCCCTCGAGACAGTCCAAACCCCAGTCCCGTTGACAGTAAATGTGATGATAGGTAGACAGATACGTTTCACCTTACCAGATCAGGTATCCTCCTCCTGAGACTGATTATAAATCCACCGAACGAATCGCAACTTTTCCAGTCACCACACACACACACACGTTCCCACCTCCGCGTGGAACGTCCGAGTCCAGCTTTCACCTTGCTGAAGTCCTACTCCTCGTGAAGTAGTCGTCGCTCTCCCCCTGGGTCGAGTGTCCGTCGTAGAAGTTGACGTGGGCAGCGCCTCCTCGCGTGTCCACTGTAGAGGTCAACGTCCGGCGCCTCCTCACGCATCCATCGTAGAGGTCAAGAGGGTTTGCGCCTCCTCGCGCATCCACTGCAGAGGTCAAGTGGGTCTATGCCTCCTCGCGCATCCACCATCGAGGTCAAGTGGGTCTACACCTCCTCGCGCATCCACCGTCGAGATAGCTGCCCCCCTGACAGTCGCAGACCCCTGCTCCAGTCCTCCGAGATCCTTCCTAGGCTACTGCGAAGTGCATCGTCCGACGCACGGACCAGAT
Source organism: Theodoxus fluviatilis (assembly GCA_034096865.1). Classification (NCBI taxonomy): domain Eukaryota; kingdom Metazoa; phylum Mollusca; class Gastropoda; order Cycloneritida; family Neritidae; genus Theodoxus; species Theodoxus fluviatilis. The sequence continues at coordinate 16,410 of JAWQFJ010033660.1, forward strand.
AGCTCTTCGCAGCCCCCACACTGTGGTAACCCAACAGCCAAAGCTAGTCACAGACTCGTGGCAGAGCACCAGAGCCGTGCTAGAAATACAGTACATACAGCAGTAGTACTCAGAAATTTCCCCAACGACGTCTCCCGTCCCTCATGCCCAACCAGTGCACGAAAGAGGATATGGGCGCATACGCATGAACGCAACAGCATCTTAGCTATCAGCGTCCACGTGCTCTCGCTTCAGACGACAAGTTGCAACGTTAAGCAGCGTTCAGACGACTGTAAGTCTACCAGGTCTGCAGTTTCAGCTTCAACCGTACGCATATATCCTGAAATGAAAAAACTCACACGAGTCACGACCAATCCTTCCACCCGTGTGGAACATTCAGAGAGAAAAAACCCATTTCCCCTCCCTTATACAACTTACAGTTCACAACCCATCACCAGCCTCGCTCCCGCGAGAAAAAAACCGCCTTAGCCGCAATGAGTTACAGCATGGACAAAAATCTTACAGAGTTCGAGAAAAGAGTAAAAATCCCATTCCAGCAGTTACCCCGAGGCGACGTGCTAGTAGAAACAATTCTTACGAATTTACTTGAATGGAGAAAAGCCCCGCGCTACTCTTTCTCGGGCTCACTCTGCACTCTCATGCGTGCGTCTCCACGCTCACACGTCTCAGTCCACTACAAACGGTAAAAATGTATATTCACCTCAACTCCGTCCCAGGCCGTGATCTTGTCCCTTGACAAATCCAGACCCACACACAGTTCTAAAAGAACTTCCCTCCCAAGGCCGACTTCTACAGGTACCCGTTGGCGAGACAGAGGAATTGAATCCTCATAAGCTACCCTGTAGCGAGATAAGAGCTTCGCACTCTCCGATCCTCCGCGGTCCATCGACACGGTGCTAATGAGTTCCGAGAACCCCGCATCGACTTTTCGAGGGGCCAAACCATCACGTGATTGACCCACCCAACCACTTATCCCAATTTCAAATCAGACTCGATGTCAGATGGCGTGGCTTTACCCCCCTGACCCGCATTCCAGAGGGAACCTAGACCCCTCCAATTAACCCCCGACGCCAAGAGAGTTATTTTAAGCCATCATGCAATCACCAAAACTCTTCTCCTCGTCGCTTCTTGCGACAGTGTGTGTGTGTGTGTGTGTGTGTGTGTGTTTCTCTGTGTGTGTGTGTGTGTGTGTGTGTGTGTGTGTGCACCCGTGCATGCATTTGTGTATTGTGTCGTGTTGTTTTCGTGTATGTGATGATGGTGGTGGCGTTGGTGTTGGTGGTGGTGGTTGTGTGTGTGTGTGTGTGTGTTGTTGTTGTAGTGTGTGTGTGTGTGTGTGTGTATGTGTGTGTGTGTGTGCGTGTGTGTGTGTGTGTGTGTGTGTGTGTGTGTGTGTGTGTGTGTGTTGTGTTGTGTTGTTTTTGTGTATGAGATGTAATGGTGATGGTGGTGGGGGTGGTGGTGTATGTATGTGTTTTGTGTTGTATATGTGTGGTGTGGTGTTTGTGTGTGTGTTGTGGTGTGTGATGTGTACATTGTAGTGTGTGTGTGTGTGTGTGTGTGTGTGTGTGTGTGTGTGTTTGTGTGTGTGTGTGTGTGTGTGTGTGATGTGTATGTGGTGTGTGTGATACATGTGGTGTGTGTGGTATGTGTGGAGTGTGTGTATGCGTGTGTGAGAGAACGAACAAACGAACGAAATAAATGTACTGTGTAGACCCCCGGCCCATTACAGAAGTTAATCAACACAACAACAAAAAAACAAATGCAGGGGAAAATACAGAATTGGTTCATAGTCACGGAAGTGATACGCACACGGGAAATTATAGTCATTGTCAGAAAACACGTATATGCATGAAGTCCGTGCTGGCTGAGGTCGCTTCGTCGGCCATCCCCCTGTGGGTTCGGGGTAACAATTTACCCACCGCGTCTCCCTACAAGATTCGTAAGAGGCGAATAACTAGGGACACCATGACTTGATTTGCATTTAAACTGTTATAGTAATTATCGTACTTAATGGCCTTATGTAGCCTACAAAGGCTCACCCTCACCCACAGCACCCGCACCCCCTGCACCCCCCCACCCCCCCCCCCCTGCTACCCCCCCCCCTTAACTTCCGGTGGTGGTTCTATACCACCCTTATATTTCCATTCATCAAAGACTGTTCGTAGATGTCAGTCTCTTTTTCTCTCTCCCTTCCCGCTATCCCCCAGTGTTACACTTGCTCCATTCTAGTAATTTTCATGATCAGTGACCTTCCGTAGCCTACAATGGCTGATTGGCTGTATTACTCCCTCCCTCCCTCCTTCCCTCCCTCCCTCTCTCCCTCCCTCCCTCCCTCCCTCCCTCCCTCCCTCCCTCCCTCCCTCCCTCCCTCCCTCCCTCCCTCCCTCCCTCCCAGGCTCTAACCCCCCCTCTCTCTATACACCACAGGCTCCACGCTGCCCTGCTTCAGCAGAGGGGTGAACACTATCCGCCTGCTCAAGGACCGCTTCCACATGAACCTGATGGAGGAGCAGCTGCAGCTAATGGTGGACCACCTGGTGGAGCCCAGCCTGCACTCCCTCACCACCAAGCTGTACGTCGGCTTCCAGTACCTCACCAACGGCATCCTCTGAGAGCCTCCTGAGGTTCTCTGTGCTTTCCAAGGAACTAGGACCGCTCCCTTATAATGCTGCATGTTCCAGGGAAAACATCCTAATTGAAGGAGGTTTTGGAGCAAGCTAGGAATTCTTTGTTGATGTGTCATGTTTTGAAGACAGCAGCAGTGCTGGAGCCATTCTGGGAGGACTTGAAGTTGCTACAGGGAGGCTGTGAGCTCTGGAGCGCCTGTCCTCACCCTGTCTGAAGGAAAGTGGCAGTCTCTCAGGAACCAGACATTCCTGGGGTGTTTTGAGTTCTTGAGCGTGTGTAGTTCAAGGAAAGTCAACTTCTCATTGAAAAGGGGCAGACTCTGAAATGGGAATCAAGTAATCTTTGGGATGACGTGTGTTTCCGGAACCCCACTTTCTTACATGATGTCAAGGACTCAGTTTGTTTGAAAGCGACAGTTATTTTGATATGCCTGGTGGCTTTGGGAGCGCAGCGTCTTTGAAAGAGGTTGCTTTCTCTTAGGAGCCAGGGAATGTCTACTGTATTCCAGAGGCAAGAGGAAGTGAGTCAGTGTATTGCTTGAAGGAGGAAGACATTGTAAAAGGAACAGAGGAGAGTCCTTGAAGGACAGGAACATGTAGTCTTCTTCTGTATGAAGATAGGAAAGGTCTTCAAACATGCTTTTTTGATTTATGATTGTGTGGTTGTGGAAAATTACCATTTGCATACAGGTAGAGCTGGACACAGGGGTCCCAGAAAAACTAAATGGACACAACCCTGTGTCTACTGCACCAGCAAACCAACTTTCCTTCATGCTGGCTTGCTTTGACATTTTCCCCCAAGGTTCACACTGGAACAAGGCCGTGCAGGTGAAATGAACAGAGTGTGTATCCTGGAACAAAAGTCAGAAAGAGTGTGGTGCTTAGGTTTTGCCATTCAAGTGAAACACTCTACCACGTTGATCATTCTTGTGGTGGAAGGCCCTTTGCTGATCTTGGCAGGGACACGCTCTCCGTAGATTATCACTGGATGTCAGACTGTTAGGATGAAGTGTGTGCATAGTGGCTTGCATGTGTCTATTGATGCATGTGTGCGTGAGTATCCCATGCTTGCATTCCAGTGTGCTCGGCAGTAACTCATGCAAGATATCTGCGTGTGCATGTGCATGGCGTGTGTGCATTTAATTGTTCATTTGTGTGGTTGTGGGAATGTAAAGAAATGCACAAGCACACGGAGGATCCGAAACTGCTGGATCTTAATGGCCGAGGTCCACTGAGCAGAGTAGAATCACTTTATTGTACTTATGGATATATGTGTGGACATGTCACAACTAGCCACTGATGTAGATCTTCAACCAACCTTGTACATGTATTAATATGTATCTGCTATTTTGGCCAAAATATGCAGCTCATCCTTGCATGAAAATTGCTCAGAAAGGATAAGACTTTTCAGAGTTGATTGTGTATGAATGCGTTTTTGTTAGAATTCTTCTTGACTGGTGGAAACATCCTCAAGTGGGAAAAAAGTGTACATCTGCCGTTTACAAAGGGTCTATCGATCAAATGTTAAATTTTCCCCCACCCGTTTATGAACAATGGATTGCTTCTCGATAAACTCAATGTGAAACCCTTCATAGATATCATTTATAGACAATTCACAAGCAAACCAGTTTTGAATGAAATCTTAGTGAGTCAAATCAAGCTTTTAATTGTAAAAACATTCATCCTGATTTTTTTATTACTAGAGTAAGTTCAGGATGCAGCAAAATTTAGTCCTGACATTTTTTTCATTTGCAGTTCCTTCCACTCGGACTGGTAGCAGATCATGAGAAGTATCACAGTGTGCATGTGCACAATTTTTTATGCAAACCATTTGTACTTCTGGCTTATTCCTAAAACAATCTTGTATGATTCTATGCTATGCAAATAGATTATGAAAAATGGCAGGTTTGTTTCAATAATGGTCTGCTAATGTGCTTTTGCTTTGAAAGTCACAGTTCTGAATAATCCCATGCAAAACAAAGATCAGAGATGGGGGTGGTGGGGGATGTGGGGGGTGGGGTAGGGGGTGGGTGGGTGGGTGGGGGGCTTAAGCTATTTGTAGTAAACGCTAATCAAGTCACTGTGTCCCTAGTTATTCATCTCTTCTTATGAATCTCATAGGGAGAAGCGGTGGGTCAATTCTTACCCCGAAACCACAGGAGAAATCTGTGGGAGGACAAGCACACAAGAAATGTCATGAAGCTGTCTCTCACTTGGTATTTTTCTATCTTTCAGTGACTTGAAATATTGAATCATTCACATCTATGCCTGTCAAGTGGTAAAAATAATTCCCTACTGTAGCTTCATTAGATATATTCATAGGAACCACATGAGCTAATAGTGTCAAAGACATGTACTTCGTAATCTTTAAATATACCTTCCACAGCTTACTTCAGTGTTTGAATTTTTGGCAATTAAATAATCTATACACAAACAAAAGGGAAGACAGGAAGCTAAGAGACACTGGGGTGACAGTAAAACAGAATGACAAAAGACCACTAGAAGTTGAAACCTAGGAAAAAAACAGAACCTCCCAGAGAGAAAAAAAACAACAAACAAAAACGGAAAATGAATTTGGTCACATGGTTTTGAAACATTCATTTCACGTGCAATAAATCATCTTAACCCTAACTCTACCCACTTTTGGGGGCACTCACTTTCAGATTCAGTGGGCTATCTCTGTGGGGGGAAATAGGATAGATGGTAGGCCTACAATAGCCTTAGCCTTACTCTCACATGCGCGCACACGCACGCACACACACACAAACACACACACACACACACACACACACACACACACACACACACATACATGACAGAAAAATGTCTACATTCTGAAGGATTGCTAGAGCACCATTCCTCAAGTCCCCAAGGAATGGCACATCTGGAACAATCTATGGTACTCTGGTTCCTGCTGCCACATAATTCTTGATCCCCTCCAAACTGCCACTCAGTCCTCTGGCATCAACATAACAGGTGGCACTCATTAATATCTACATGGTCTGCAAGGGCTGCTGGGAAACCATTAGCTATTGATGCATGCATAGTCTGCCTGACTCCCTGTCAATGGCAGGATGAGTGTTATAGAATGCTGTTGACAACACCATGTTAGCACTTCTGGGCAGAGAATACAGGCACTTGGCTTTGATCATGACATATAGCGGTGAATTAGCTGAGCAAGAATAGTTCATGACCACATGAGAGGAAACATCCGTGGAAGTGCTGACTAGGAAAAGCAATGTTAATATATTCTCATATTTTACGTCAAACAGATGGGAATCAATAAGAGCATAAAATTGAGAAGATGAGTCAATACAGGCATGCAAATTCATTTGATTTTCATTTTGCCTTCTTTTTATTTTTTAGTACTTACAAAAGAAATTATGCTGGCTATTGCATTCAGAACCACAAACAAAACTTATAGACAAAGACATTATTTCAAAAATCTTTCATTTAGAAACTGTGAGTGAGTGAGTGAGTGAATGGAGTATTGCAGTCTATTAGCCTTTGTAAGTAAGCTATGTAATGCCATTGATTAAAAAAAAACCCATTAGAGCTAGTAAGAAAAAGAGCAAGTCAAGTAAGAATTTCCCTAGTTGTTTGCCGCTTACAAATCATGGAAGGAGATAAAATAACAATTTCCTTGTAAAATGAGGACAATAAAGTATCTTGTATCTTGTTGTACACTGCGCACTACCGACTTTACGTCTCTACACTGCACACTTCAGACCACGTCTCTACACTGCACACTTCAGACCACGTCTCTACACTGCACACTTCAGACCACGTCTCTACACTGCACACTTCAGACCACGTCTCTGCACTGCACACTACATACGTCATGTCTCTACACTGCACACTACAGACTGCGATTCTCTACACTGCACACTACAGACTGCGATTCTCTACACTGCACACTACAGACTTCACATATCTACACTGTACACTACAGACGTCATGTCTCTACACAGTACACTACAGATTGTACATCTCTACACAGTACACTACAGACTTCACATATCTACACTGCACACTACAGACTTCACATATCTACACTGTACACTACAGACGTCATGTCTCTACACAGTACACTACAGACTGTACGTCTCTACACAGTACACTACAGACATCACATCTCTACACTGCACACTACAGACTGTATGTCTCTACACAGCACACTACAGACTGTATGTCTCTACACTGCACACTACAGACTGTATGTCTCTACACTGCACACTACACACTGTATGTCTCTACACTGCGCACTACACACTGTATGTCTCTACACTGCACACTACAGACTGTATGTCTCTACACTGCACACTACAGACTGTATGTCTCTACACTGCACACTACACACTGTATGTCTCTACACTGCGCACTACAGACTGTATGTATATACACTGCACACTACAGAATGTATGTCTCTACACTGCACACTACAGACTGTATGTCTCTACACTGCACACTACAGACGTCCTGTCTCTACACAGTACACTACAGACTGTATGTCTCTACACAGTACACTACAGACATCACATCTCTACACTGCGCACTACAGACTGTATGTCTCTACACTGCACACTACAGACTGTATGTCTGTACACTGCACACTACACACTGTATGTCTCTACACTGCACACTACAGACGTCATGTCTCTACACTGCGCACTACAGACTGTATGTCTCTACACAGTACACTACAGACGTCATGTCTCTACACTGCACACTACAGACTGTATGTCTCTACACTGCACACTACAGACTGTATGTCTCTACACTGCGCACTACAGACTGTATGTCTCTACACTGCACACTACAGACTGTATGTCTCTACACTGCGCACTACAGACTGTATGTCTCTACACTACACACTACAGACTGTATGTCTCTACACTGCGCACTACAGACTGTATGTCTCTACACTGCACACTACACACTGTATGTCTCTACACTGCACACTACAGACTGCATGTCTCTACACTGCACACTACAGACTGTATGTCTCTACACTGCACACTACAGACTGTATGTCTCTACACTGCACACTACAGACTGTATGTCTCTACACTGCACACTACAGACTGTATGTCTCTACACTGCACACTACAGACTGTATGTCTCTACACTGCACACTACAGACTGTATGTCTCTACACTGCACACTACAGACGTCATGTCTCTACACTGCGCACTACAGACTGTATGTCTCTACACTGCACACTACAGACTGTATGTCTCTACACTGCACACTACAGACTGTATGTCTCTACACTGCACACTACAGACTGTATGTCTCTACACTGCACACTTCAGACTGTATGTCTCTACACTGCACACTACAGACTGTATGTCTCTACACAGTACACTACAGACGTCATGTCTCTACACTGCGCACTACAGACTGTATGTCTCTACACTGCGCACTACAGACTGTATGTCTCTACACTGCACACTACAGACGTCATGTCTCTACACTGCGCACTACAGACTGTATGTCTCTACACTGCACACTACAGACTGTATGTCTCTGCACTGCGCACTACAGACGTCCTGTCTCTACACTGTTCACTGCAAACATCGTTGCTCCATGCTTAAACAGACTGCAAGTGTGACATAACCTTAGCAGAAGTATTTCCTCTTCCTGCTCTGTAAACATCTATAAATGTGCCTTATCAGCATCACGTGTTCACACACGCAGAAGCACGCGCGCGCGCGCGCGCACACACACACTCACACACACACTCACACACACACAAACACACTCACACAAACACACTCACATACGTCCAGCATGGAAAATAAAAGGGAGACAAATCTGTCAGCCTTGATTTCGGAGTCCATCGAGGTTCCACAGTTTCCATGCGTGCCGGACTTCTACAACCAGATGTGACGTCATCTGGTACCATGCCACTTCCCTGGCTTCAGCGCATTGTGTGATGGTGGGAAAGGCCTACTTACAAATTGCATCTGTTCAGTCCATGCGTTTTCCTATCTGCTGTTGTCCTCTATGTCACCGTCTGTCTCCGAGCTCTGTTTGTTTGATGGACCTAAACTATATTCTTTGCTGATGATGTGGCCTTGATATCTACGACATCAGTCGGAACCCAGAATCAACTAGATAGCTTACAAAATATATCCCGACAAGTGGGTTTGAACATAATTTAGGAGGGAAAAAAATATAGTTTTTAGGAAATAGTTTTTGGGGGGAGGTAAGAAGAGAAAGATGGGTTCTGTATGGAACAAGTCTTGACGATGTCAACAGATACAACTATTTGGGCTTCGATTTCACAACAAGACTGTTAGAGACAGTGGTCCTAAAAACCCCAGAAGGTGAAAGCAAAGCATAAACCTTTGTCTTCGAAACTTCAGCCTTATTGTGTCTTCTTCTTCTTCTTCTTCTTGATCGCTAGATGATTGGGCCAGTCGCCCGCACAAATGCAGCTGTTCTCCGCAGCTCCTCCAGGTTGCCATAGAGTTTGCTCCTCTCTGGTGTTGGGTCTGGCCAAGTGGTTCTTCTGAGGGTCGTCTTCTCTCGACCAGTAGCATTTTCCCTCACTCCTCTTCTCCTGGTCGGACAAGTAGAGGCGAGGTGACCTCCGGTAGCTGAGGGTGGGCCCATTCGAGGCTGTAGGCCCGGCACTCTTCCTCCCCGGCAGAACCCCAGAGGACGAGCACCACATCGTGAAGTTGACCGCGCGCAATTCATCATGATGCGTATTCCGTGATGCAGAGGTTTGGCGGCACCACAGGGGTCCTGCATCTCGTCAAGGAATCAGCCGTGTAGTGGTTGTGTTATCTTACCTCCTTAATGCTCAAGCAATCCCAGTCCTCATTTAAGGAGGGAACACTTTGGGGTGCAAGTTGTCATGAACCGTTTGAAAAAGCACACCTCTGTGCTTGCCAATGCCTCATGAACAAAGACTCCCAGATCTGCCACTTGTTTTCTCTAGGGTGAGATGGGCAAATGTCCGTTGTGCACATCCAGAGTGATCAAATACTGGATGAGGCTTTCTCTGTGTTCTGGTGCACTCTGCTTCATCTCTGCTATCGTAGCACACCAATCCCAGGATTCCTGCAGTGACGTCAAAGATACACGATCTTTGGTTACGTATTACTCGGTGGCAGAAGTCAACTTCCTGTCAAAGTCGCGCAGCAGCGGTAATATATCAGAGGGCGCTCTAACTGCTTCCCACTAGAGTGCGTCACTTGCTGTGCCTAGCAACAAAGACACTACAGCGCCAGTAGTTGCATTTGATTGGCACACGTGTACTAAACACCGAATTAAATGGAAGTCTTTCCACGGACTTGCATGGTAAACATGCTTCAAGCCATGGAGTTTACAGCCATGCTTTCACAATTTGATCAACTGAATGTTTTAGTGCTCTCACCACCGTGGCAGATTGAATTTTGTCATAGCTTTATATTTGCAATCAAGGTCGGCATTTATAACCGTGCCTGTAAATCAGCAGCAGACGACATACATTTTGGATTTCCCTTGACCTACCTGTATGACTGGTTATGGTTATCTCCCTTCTGTTATCTGACTTAAATATTTTAGGTCTCTCAAGAGACCTAGCGTTATCGATAGCGCTCGACTCTTGAACAACTTGTACATGTTAGCGCTATCGAGTGATATATACTAGTCCTGCTCGGAGACGCTGCGCCTGTATGATCAAAATGGCTGCCTTCGGGGAAAGGAAGAAAGTCGGCATCACAAATATGCGCTGTGGCACGCATTTCGACCTGTGATTATTACCCAGCCTATGCAAGAAGTTACAAGAAGTTCGGCTGATATTTTTCTACTCCTTTTTTAAAGAAAAACTGCTCTGATATAATTACCGGGCAAGATGTTCGCAAACATTTATACGAAAGAAGGCTGAATACATTTCAAGACAGGCAATTCTATATCTTACAAAAGTCCTTAGTTTGTTGTGTAACCTCCCTTGATGTGAGCATCGAGAAATTCTTGCTTACACCAATCAGCACTGTCGTTTTGACATACATTTCAAATCCAGCGATGCCGAGCCTTCATGCACTGCTGCAGCTTACACTATTTATCAGCTTCCACAAGAAACGACCAGTCTGCAGCTGTTGGCTCACTCATTTAGTTGAGAACTGCACTTTGTGACGATGAGAGGGCATGGCGGAAGCCATCTTGGCTAGCCTCGTTCATGACGAGTCGTTCAAGAGTGCTCTTTTGGGGCTCGTCTTGCGCTCGACTTGTACGCATAGTTTCTGTACCTGGCGAAGTAAGTCAGAACAAGTTTTGACAGTGTATCTCGAACATGACACTGAACATCGAACTCTGCATACCGCGGGAAGTGAACAGCAGTTAGCTGTCATTGCGCGGCGTACACGGCCAAGATAGCTGTCATCGCGCGGCGTACACGGCCAAGATAGCTGTCATCGCGCGGCGTACACGGCCAAGATAGCTGCCATCGCGCGGCGTACACGGCCAAGATAGCTGTCACTGCGCGGCGTACACGGCCAAGATAGCTGCCATCGCGCGGCGTACACGGCCAAGATAGCTGCCACTGCGCGGCGTACACGGCCAAGATAGCTGTCACTGCGCGGCGTACACGGCCAAGATAGCTGCCATCGCGCGGCGTACACGGCCAAGATAGCTGCCATCGCGCGGCGTACACGGCCAAGATAGCTGCCATCACACGGCGTACACGGCCAAGATAGCTGCCATCGCGCGGCGTATACGGCCAAGATAGCTGCCTTCGCGCGGCGTACACGGCCAAGATAGCTGTCACTGCGCGGCGTACACGGCCAAGATAGCTGTCACTGCGCGGCGTACACGGCCAAGATAGCTGCCACTGCGCGGCGTACACGGCCAAGATAGCTGTCACTGCGCGGCGTACACGGCCAAGATAGCTGCCATCGCGCGGCGTACACGGCCAAGATAGCTGTCATCTCGCGGCGTACACGGCCAAGATAGCTGTCATCGCGCGGCGTACACGGCCAAGATAGCTGCCATCGCGCGGCGTACACGGCCAAGATAGCTGCCACCGAGCGAATTTTGTTTGAACGTGATCGTTGTTTTTGAGATCGTTGTTATGCGACGAAGAACAACATGTGAGTAGCAATTGCATTACCTTGTTGTTTGACAATATATTTGCGAATTCGTCTTCATTTGGTGCTGATTTGCATTCAAGCGACGCGTACCGTTTAAAAATCGCTTCGACCGGATTGACAGCCTTGCTTCTTCTCTGAAATAGCACACGTGAAGGTACGTAGTTGTTGTTTTATGTGAAGCAAAACTCTGTGCCAGGAAGTGATTTTGTTAACTTTGGGACAAAGTAGGAACGCTTGTTGTTGTTTGGCGAGGGGAAAATCATTTCATATGAGCTGACTGCAGTCATAGTGTGCGCTGCTCCATGTAACGGCTCAGACTAGTTTGTTTTAATTTTGGGCTCGTTCGGCTGGTTTTGTTATTTCAATAACCTTTCCCTTTGTGTTCGAGGTGAGAATTGTTCTACCACATCTCTCTGCGCCATTCGTAAGGGGCAGACAACTAGGGTCATCATTACTTTTTTTGGCGTTTATTCTCATTGTAGCTATTTCTGTGCTCATTTGAGTTACAAAGTTTGACAGGCCGTAACACTCCAACTGTCCATCTGACTATTAGACATATTTTGCTGAGCAAAGCTCTCCGCAGTTGGATAATTTGGAGCTAGATTGTCACGGGAAATCTCGGATCTTACTATCTCGAGCACGTTGCTCATGCCTTATCACTCTAGTGGCGCTGCTGCACGAGAATTGCGTTTACTTACGCTCCATTTAACGCAGGAAATTATATTTCTGGAGCGTGGTATTTCACTTCAGAGGGGTGAGATCCCCCTGTGGGTTCGGGGTAAGAATTGACCCACCACATCTCCCTATGCGATTCGTAAGAGGCGAATAACTAGGGACACCGTGACTTGATTAGCGTTTACTCCAGACTGTTCTAAAGATGTTCGTGCTTAATGGCCTTACATAGCCTACATAGGCTGATAGGCCGTAAAACACCATCTATTCATCCATCCATCCATCTATCGGGGTGAGAGGGTTTAAAACTAAGAGCTGTGACTCCTTGTAGGCGACAGTGTGTTGCCTGTGTTTAAGTTGCGTTACTCGTAATCTATATTATATTTTCGTATTAGGTTTTTGCGTCTACATCCTGATTTTGGTCCCAGAGTTGTGTGTAGGCGTGGTTTGGTTTTTTCAGGGTTTCTTGTGGTAATAATTGTAATCGTAATAATATTCTCTTTTTCCAAATGAGAGAAAGTTACGTTATTGAAAAGTGTATATCTGTGTTGATTCAATTGTTCCGAGTTTCATCCTCTTTGTGGCGTGTTTGTTCTGAAATGTGAAAAGTGACTGAGGAAGGAGATTTCTATATTCATTTATTTTTCACTGATTGGTGTTGTCCAAGCCGTTAACACCTACACCAACCTTGACACACGTGCTGCACGAGAAAATAAAGACTAACTCACGCAGTCAATTAGACTTGAGACTTACCCTGTGTTCCGTTGTTCTCTGCTTCATCTTTGCTACGATGTACCAGGCCCAGGAGATTCGATTGGCCGATTTCTTTAATTACATAAAAAGCACGTTACCATTAAAAGTATAGGGTTTTGGAGGCCCTCATTGGATTAATGAATCCCCAAAACAATTTCACATTCAATTATATCTCTCTTGATCGAAAAGACAACTTCATAAAAGCATTGAGGAACAAAAATCCATTAACAACAAAAGGGAGACAACCATCACCAGTCATAGAGGAAGGTCAAGGGAATCTCAAAATATGTGTCGTCTGCTACTTCGTTACACGCACGGGTATAAGAGCCGATGTTTACTACATATTTCAAACCAAGACATACAATCCACTCTGCCACGGTGATAAGAGCACAAAAACATTCATTTCTTCGAAATTTGTAAGCAATCGGCACGTTTGCCACTTCCATGGTTGGCAAAATCCATGGTTAGAGATGCATGTTTACTGTGCAAGTCCGTGGAGTGACTTCCAGTTAGTTCTGTTTAGTATGAGCCAATCAAATGCGGCTACGAGTTCTGTGGCGTCATTGTTGCTAGGCACAACAAGTGGCGCACTCTAGTGTGAAGCAGTTAGAGCGCCTTCTGAGATGCTCTAGCTGCTGCGTGACCTTGAAAGGAAGTTGACCTCTGCCACTGGGTGAAACGTCACCAAAAATTGTGTATGAATAGTTTTCTACCCTAATGCTTTTATTAAGTCGTTTCTTCGATCAAGAGGGATACATTTGAGTGTGAAATAATTTTGGGGATTCCCGTATTCTAAGAGAGTCTCCAAAACCCTATACTTTTAATGATAATGTTCTTTTAAAGTTATTAAATACAACCAAACAATCAAAACTCTTGAGGCTGCTATATCGTAGCAGAGATGAAGCAGAGTGCAACGGAACGCAGGGTTACTCATCCTCACGTGGAAATGAGTATTGCTATCTGCGTGCATCGCAAGTGATATTGGCGTGCACCTTGCAAAGATAGGCCATCCACGCCATCCGCTGACCAGTTGTGTGATCACCTCCGCTCTGTTCTTGATAGTCATGCCCCATCAACGCAACGCAAGGTCCCTCAGCGTCGCTCCACTCCGTGGTATAGCGCGGTCGCTTCCGAACTCCGAGCTTTGAAGCAGAAAAAGCGTCAAGCTGAGCGACAGTGGCTGCGTTCTGGGTTAGCCGTTCACAAAGAAATGTTCAGCATCAATCGTCTCGTAGATAAGGCTAAGACAGTGTATTTCAACGCAAAGATAGTTGCGTCTACCACTTGTAGGCAGTTGGTTTCCATCACAAACACACTCATGAACAAGACCCGTTGTACCGCCCTCCCTTCCTCCTCACTGTCATCACTACCTCAGAAGGTTTGTGACTTCTTTGTGTCCAAAATGTCTGACATACGAAGCAACGTTGACACGTCTGCTGGTACAGGTGCTAGCGAAGACCCGGTATCCTTCAGTGGTACTCCCCTCCTTCAATTCAGCTCGGTTGAGGCTAGTGTGGTCCTTAAGTCCATCTGTAGTATGACCCCTACCTCCTGTGACCTTGACCCTGTTCCCACATCCCTCTTATTTGAGTGCATTGATGACGTTCTGCCTGTTCTGACACAGATAATCAATGATTGCTTCCAGTCTGGCACCTTCCCCAGTGTTTTCAAACAAGCTTTAGTCAAGCCACTTCTGAAGAAGCAAGACCTGGATACAAACAAGCTTAGCAATTACAGGCCAGTCTCCAACCTTTCCTTTCTTTCAAAAATGTTAGAGAAATTAGCTTTGCAGCAGTTGTTAGAGCACGTGTCCAAGTATGATCTTTTGGCTCGTTTTCAGTCCGCGTACCGCGCTCACCATTCCACCGAAACAGCTCTGCTCCGTGTTCTAAACGACCTCCTTGTCGCATCCGGTGATTCCAAAGTTTCCCTTCTCACGTTGTTAGATTTGAGTGCTGCGTTTGACACAATAGATCATGGAATTCTTCTCTCCCTTCTAAGACATTTTTTTGTGTTGACAACACAGCACTCTCCTTCCTGAAATCATATATCTCAGAACGTAGGCAGACTGTTTTGATCCAGGGTATTGCTTCTGATCCTGCCCCGCTAAAATACGGAGTCCCACAGGGCTCGGTTCTGGGTCCTCTGCTGTTTCTACTGTACACCCAACCACTTTCCAACGTAATTGAGTCATTCATTCTCTCACAGAGAGTTTGCTGATGACACGCAACTCTACAACTCCACATCCCAGTCAATTCCAACCTCTTCTCTCTGCAAGTGGACTTTGTATTTGTGATGTGAAACAGTGGATGACCCAGAATAAACTCAAACGTAATGATTCAAAGACCGAAGCTCTCCTGGTTTGCGGTAGAGGCGAATTCGATCAGGCCCTGAAACTAACCATAGGTCAAAGTGGGATAGAATTCTCAAAGTCTGTTAGGAACTTAAGTGTCATGTTCGATGATGATCTTTCTATGAGAGTTCATGTGAACAAAGTTTGCCAGTTAGCTTACTACGAGTTTAGGAAAATTAGCACTATTCATCACTATCTTTCAAAACAGGCCACTCAAACCATTGTCACTTCCCTTGTTCTGTCCCGTCTTGATTATTGAAATTCTCTTCTTGCCGGCATTCCTGACACTCTGCTAAACAAACTGCAAAAAGTCCAAAACACTGCTGTTAGATTAGTTTGTAGATGTCCCAAGAGAACTCCCACATCCAAACTCCTTAGTGCACTGCATTGGCTCCCCGTCGCTCAGAGGATAGAGTAAAAGCTAGCCACTATGTGTTTCAACTTCTTCAATCAAACTGCACAACACGCACTCAAAGAAATTCTCACTGTCTACACCCCCGCTAGAAATAACCGTTCAGCTGCAGACACCAAACCGTTATATGTCCAGCGTCGCAAAAAGAAAACCCAAGGACAGCGAGCTTTTTCTTACATCGGCCCTGTAACGTGGAATAGCCTACCTTTCTCTGTCCGTCACTCTGATTTCATGTCCCAGTTCAAAACTTCCCTAAAGACACACCTGTTCCGGTCAGTCTTTCCTGACGAGCAGTGAAATGCTTCACAAGGCGCCTCTTTTATGTTTCGTGTTTTGTTTATTGCCTGCTATTTAATTAATTGTATTGTATTAAATTTTTCTTTTATTTCAACTATACAGTGTGCAATTGTTAGAATGCTTTGTATGAGTGTCGATTTTTTTCCATGAGCTTGCCTATTAGAGAAGGTATGTGCGTACAAATAGTCTGTATTATTATTATTATTATTATTTATTAACCGGGACCCGTGCTTCCAAAGGAGCTCCTATTTCAGCCTGACGGTCAGGCCACGGCCCTTGCAGTCTTGCAACCACCGATACAAACAGTCCCACTGCACCCAGCAAATTGAGACAGACTCGCTCATGTGACATTCAGTTGGAACATTGAGGGTTTAGCTTTCGAATTAGTCTAACCAGATTGTTGGACTGTCTCTGTAATTTCTGCTTGTTTTTTATTGAATCATCTACAGCAGAAGGTTGTGATTCTGGTATTTTTCTTGATACTGTGTATTTAATTCACCAGCTCTGAAGCTTACTAGTAGAGGACGTCGCTCAGGAGTTGTCGCTCTTCAAAAAGTCCATCACTTACCAGGTGTCGAATATCGCGCGACTATGACTTTATGGTATTCTTGAGAATTACAGAAGTTCGTCCTTATACTATAGTCGTGAGCGTCTATATCCCTCCCATTGACTCGCCGTATTATGCTGGAAAGAGACAAAGTATAACATCTTTCTCGTAGAAGATGTGGTATTACAGCTACAACAAACACATTCTGATTTTGTCGTTTTAGTAAGTGGAGACCTGAGTGCGAGAGCTGGTATTTGGAATGTGCAAGGCAGTAACGAAGACAGGATATGTCAGTAGGGTCCCTAAGAGTCTTGGGAAAATGGTTAATGTTTTCCGATAACACACAAGCGGAAATCTTGCGACAACATTACACACTAGTTTGGCCAAATTTTAATTGACATGTATAAAGTACACCATTTTGGTATCCTCAATGGTTGCATTGACGATGAAAAAGAAGGAAAATTTACCTTCATATCTCGGCAAGGCAACAGTGTGGTTGATTACTGCCTTCTTGGCACTGGTCGCCCTGATTTCTCTATAACCTTCAAAGTAGCTGACCAAATAGATTCATGTCCCATGTCATTAGAAATAAATATAGCCCCAACATGTGCACGTGTTCAGAAAAGGAAAACAGTATAAATGTCTGGGACAGGGATGCGGAAGACAAGCTTAAGGTCAAGTTGCAATATTCTGCCTTTAAAGAAAATGCAAAAGCTTTTCACATTCTCAACAGCTCCATTGAAGGTGCCTTACAACTTTTCTCTGAAACTTTGCTATCATGGAAAGACTGCATAAACAAGCCTACAGGAGTAGGTGGCCCTAAACAGTACGCCCCCAAAGTCCAATCCCAACATCCGCGGGGGGGGGGGGGGGGGGGGGGGGACAGTGAGAAGTGCTTTCGCCTGGACTCGCCTCTGGGACCCTGGCAAACGTTTTTCCCTACGTGGTGGGGCAGCGTGCTGGCCCTGCGCTGCTTCCTGTGTCGGGGGAGGAAGGGATTCTGGTGGTTGAGGGGAGCTGCTGCTGCGGCAGCAGTAGACCCAACACACAAATTTGGCCCGGACTTCCCCTAGACGGGTGGTCAGATGGACCCGGTCTGACCAATCAGCTGGTCACGTCTGCCCGAGGTGTCACCATTATTTATAAGGAATAGGCCCCTCCTTCCCCTCCACTCCTTCTACCTCCCTCTTGTTAACTTTAGTCAGGTTTAATTTGCTGGTGACTCCGAAGGCGGTGGCTTATGGATGGGTCAGTCGTGTATTTTGAAGTAGTGAGAGAACATTACTTTAAATGAGTATATCATCGGCATAGCCATGGCATGGCGACGCGCTGGTCATCCGTGCAGACCTTGTCCATTTGTTGGGCACCGTGGTGGGTGAGGAGTGCCGGGGACGAAATTTTATAATTTATTAATGGAATCCACCAAAAAAAGAAGCACCCTTCTAAGAGACAGACAGTTCTCCTCCAGTTCGGAGAACCTATCGGACTCTACTCCTCTTTTTGATGACAGCTGGCCTCGATTGTTACTCATTCGTTCTCTTGATCAACAAAACCCACTGAACAAAGTCTCTCCATTTGCCATCGCTAAAGCCATGCACGGCATTGCTGGCGAGCCCAAGCAGGTCAAAACGCTCAGGAGTTGTGACCTTCTTGTAGAAGTAACCAAGAAGTCCCACTCTTCCAACCTGCTGAAGGCGTCGACCTTTGCCAACGTCCGAGTGAAAGTCGAGCCTCACACAAGCCTTAATTTCTATAAAGGAATTATTCGATGCAGAGACATTGCAGATCTAACAAAAGGCGATATACTGAAATGACTGTCGGACCAGGGAGTGCGGGGTGTTCGAAAGTTGACAGCCAGACGTGATGGTGTGATCAAGCCCACCACCACGATTCTGTTGAATTTTGGTACTCCCACTCTCCCTGCCTTTGTAAAGGCCGGCTACCTCCGAATTGCTGTTGAGCCTTTCATCCCCAACCCACTACGCCGCTTCAAATGCCAGCAGTTTGGTCATCATACATTCTAGTTTACTAGACTTTGGCTACCGGCAAAAGTGTCTCTAGCCCAGTTGACATCACGTAATAGAAGATTTTCGTCCGAAATATGCAAATGTAGGTTACACGAGAGGTTTGTGGGATAGCCGATCTGCTCCCTGACATACGCAGTTGTAGTAGGTATAAGACTAGTTTGCACAAAACTCTGAACTTACTCTTGTTGAGGCAATAAACAAGCGTTTATTCGATAAAATATAATGTTTGTGTTGAAACGGAAACAAATTTTGACATCTGAATGATTTCTGCAAAAAGTGGAGAGTAAAAGGTATCAGAACAAACTATTTTTGGCGCAATGCTGTAAAGACCAACTGCAGTATGAACCCTACCTCCTGTGACCTTGACCCTGTTCCCACATCCCTCTTAATTGAGTGTATAGACTCGTCCTGACACAGATGATCATTGATTGCTTCCAGACTGGCACCTTCCCTAGTGTTTTCAAGCAGGCTATTTTTAAGCCGGTCTTGAAGAAGAGGACCTGAATCCAGACAAACTTAATAATAATAGACCAGTCTCAAATCTTTCTTATCTGTCAAACTTGTTAGAGAAGTTAGCTTTGCTGGAGCTGCTGGAGCACGTGTCCCAGTATTACCTTTTGGCCCGTTTTCAATCCGCGTACCGTGCTCATCATTCCACCGAAACAGCTCTGCTCCGTGTTCTAAACGATCTTCTCGTTGCTTCTGATGATTCCAAAGTTTCTCTTCTTACTCTGTTGGACTTGAGTGCCGCGTTCGACACAATAGACCATGGAATTCTTCTCACTCGTCTTTGAAACGTTTTTGGCATTGGGAACTTAGCATTCTCTTTCCTGCATTCATATCTCTCAGAACGTAGACAGACTGTTTCGATCTCGGGTTTTGTTTCTGATCCTACACCTCTCAAGTACGGAGTCCCTCAGGGCTCTGTTCTGGGTCCTCTGTTGTTTCTACTGTACACCCAACCACTCTCCAATGTAAATGACAGTCATTCAGTCTCTCACAGTGAATTTGCTGATGATATATCTCTGACGTGAAACGGTGGATGGCCCGGAACAAGCTCCAACTCAATGACTCAAAAACTGAAGCACTCCTGGTGTGCGGCAGAGGCAAATCGAATCAGGCCCTCAAACTAACCATTGTTCACAGTGACATAGTCTTCTCTCAGTCTGTTAGAAATTTAGGCGTCATGTTTGACGATGATCTGTCAATGAGATCTCATGTCAACAAAGTCTGTCATTTAGCATATTACGAGCTAAGGAAAATTAGTATCATTCGTCATTATCTTTCTCAGCAGGCCACCAAAACGCTCATCCCATCACTTGTCCTGTCTCGTCTCGACTATGGAAACTCTCTTCTCGCTGGCATCCCTGACACTCTGCTTAACAAACTCCAGAATGTTCAGAATTGTGCTGCTAGGTTAGTTTTTTGATGTACCAAGCGTACCCATGTCTCGTCACTCCTACATACACTTCACTGGCTCCCCACCTCTCAGAGGGTTTATTATGAACTTGCTACTTTGTGCTTCAAGGCCATCAACAACACCGCACCACACGCTCTTACATACATTCTTACAGTCTACACGCCCTCCAGATCTCTACGCTCAGCTGCTGACTCTAGAATGCTTAAGGTCCCCCGCCGTAATAAGAAAACTCAAGGACAGCGTGCCTTCTCCTATATTGGACCTGTAACCTGGAATAGTCTCCCTCTCTCAGTCCGTCATTCTGACACTCTGCCCCAGTTCAAAAGTGCTCTAAAGACCCATCTCTTCCGATCCGCCTTTCCCGCTGAGCTGCTTCGCCTTACTTGACCTGGCCTGCAAGTGCTGTGTATATTGTATAGTTTGTTCTATTTGTTCTATTGAATCTTAGTTTTTGTTTTTTGTTTATGTGTGTTGTGTGTGAGTTTTTGTGGGAATGTGGTGTTGAGTGGTTGTATGAGTGTTGATTCTTTGGATTGTAAACGCCATGAGCTTGCCTGTCAAGGGAAGGTATGTGCGTATGAATAAAGCATTATTATTATTATTATTATTATTATTATTATTATTATTATTATTATTATTATTATTATTATTATTATTATTACCATCATCATCATCATCATCATCATCATCATCATCATCATCATCATCATCATCATCATCATCATCATCATCATCATCATCATCATCATCAATCATCAATCATCAATCATCAATCGTCAATCATCAAT
>JAWQFJ010033661.1:0-2500 GCA_034096865.1 Theodoxus fluviatilis
AACCGAAAACGCATGACAACGTCGCTGCCAAGCAAAACGGATCCCTTGCATCCGACTTGCTGACGGTGGACTATGCGTCTGTTTTCTCGGCGGAGGCCGGAGAAGGTAAGGGTGTAGAGGCTGCGTCAAGGACACCTGTCCTCACCTGTGGCCATCACCCAGCTTCGCTGCCCTTGCCAGAAGACAACGCAGCGAACACAGACCCTAACAGCTCAGACCCTAACAGCAAGACTCCGTGCACATGCAACCCTGACCATCCAACGAAGACCAGTGCACGTTTTGCGGGAAATTCCCCTGACAAGGCGAAGTCTCCTGTAAGCAGAGCTGCCACTACCCCATCCAGGATGGAGAGACAAGTTGTACAGTCTTCTGTGCTGAACTGGGTTCGATCGGCCAGGCTGGGACAGGAGAGAGCGAAGGATGCTGCTGACACCCGTGAACCTCTTAACGGCAACCCGAGTCCACGAAACATCCTGAGAATGCATCAGCAGAGCAGAAGATCGTCGTGCCCGACCGTTTTTCTCCCTGCCACTGAATAGGGAATCGGCCAGGCCCAGAGCTGCTCCAAAGAAAATGGGATAAAAGTGATAAGTTGGAACGTTGGAGGATTGCTGAGCAAGCTCGGCGATGACGAATTCATTAGCTATGTACATTGCTTTGATGTGATTTGTTTAATAGAAACTTTTGTGGATAATTTTGAATGCAGTTACAAGTTCCCCGAGTATTGTTGTTACATTAATCCTGCTATCAAGCTATCTAGAAGCGGAAGACGCTCAGGAGGAGTAATTATGCTAATTAGGAAAGAAATAAGTAAATTCTTCAAACAAATCATCTGTAACTATGATAATATCATTATCTGCAAGATTTCGAAACAATTCCTGTCCACTCAACACGACGTCTTCATGATTGCGACTTACATACCGCCTGAGGGTTCGCCGTATTACAGGGATAAAGACTACAATTGTTACATAGTTCTACTGGAACAATGCATTTTGAATCTAATAGATAAATTTGGAGATATTTGTCTGTTTATCATGGGAGATCTGAATGCCAGAACATCAAATAGAAATATACTGACACTATCATATGAAAATGCTAATAATAATCCTTTCCAAATTGACAGGGATAATGAAGTTTACTTTTTAAGACAGGCGAAAGATGCAGTATTTAACCGCTTTGGACGGGAACTCATTGACTTATGTCAGGTTTATGGGTTAGAAATCATAAATGGAGCGTGTACGGGTGATAAGAAAGGAGAATTTACCTACTTGTCTGACCATGGTTGCAGCACGATCGACTATGCCCTAATGACTGTTGACCTACGAGACCAATTTGTGAATTTAGATCTAGAGGTGGGATCTAGAATTGAGTCGGCGCATATGCCCCTCGAAGTATCGTTAAACTGTCATCGGCGCGAAAAACAGTCTGACGAAATTAAAGTGCAAATATATGAATCTATTAAATGGGATGATAGTAAAGCAGAAGAATTTTCCAACCAAATAAAATCAGATGAATCGATAGAGAGAATAGAGATGGCGAAATCTCTAATAACAACTGATACAGAGGCAGCCCTGTCTTGCTTTACCAACTGCATTCGAGACGCGGGTATATGTATGACTAAACGTATCGTAAATCGGGAACAACACACCACTGGTCCAAGATGGTTCGATGGGGAGTGCAAGAAAAAGAGAAGGGAAGTGAGGCAGACGTTACGTAAGTACAGAAAATCAGGATTGAAAAGTGACAGAGAAACGTACATAAACCTGCGTAAGGAATACAAGAAAACTTTAGGTAGTAAAAGGAAAACCTACAATTTGCACAAAACAGAAAATTTGGTCAATAACTGCAGCAACCCCAGAGAATTCTGGAAGGAAATGCGTCATTTATCGTTCCGGCGAAGTAGATTTAATAACATAACTGAAGACCAGTGGGTTGCGCATTTTAAGGAAGTTTTTCAATCGCGACAAAGCGACAATATGATTGACGATTGCGAGTACACAGAAATACGTGACGACACACTAGACTGTGATATAACAGAGAAAGAGGTTATGGATTCTATCAAAAGGAGCAAAAATGGAAAAGCAGCGGGGATAGACGGTATTGCAAGCGAAATGCTTAAATCGGCTGGCAAATTAGCCGTAACATTTCTGGTTGATCTCTTTAACAGATTGTTTGCAAGTGGTCACTTCCCAGATATATGGTGCACGTCAATACTTGCACCAATCCACAAGAAAGGGGAGAAAGATGATCCAGATAACTATAGAGGAATAGCTCTGTTGAGCACCGTAAGCAAGTGTTACACTTCTATATTAAGCAAACGTCTCGAACAGTGGGCCGAAGCAAATGATAAAATATTAGAAGAACAGGCTGGATTCCGAAGAAACTATTCGACTGTGGACCACATTTTTGTTCTATTCACTTTAGTAGAAAAATATCTGTCCAAAAGGAAGGGACGTCTGTATGTAGCCTTCGTAGATTTTAAGAAAGCCTTTGATTATGT
>JAWQFJ010033661.1:10000-40000 GCA_034096865.1 Theodoxus fluviatilis
GGTGGGAAAGTTCTTTAAAAAATCGGTTCAAAAATTTTTGTTTAAAAAAACAATTAAAAAGCAATCAATTCAGTGCAATTCATGGAACGTTGTAATGAACAGAGAGCAAGTCAAGTCAGTTCTTTAAAGCTCAATACAGGGTTTGTACAAGGTCCTCTGCAGGACACGGCCGCTCGGCCGCCTCCCGGCGGCGCGTTTCGGACACGGAGCTGGACACCGATGATTGGCTAGCTCGCTTGAGATCGTCCGCTTTCCACTCCATGGCAGAGCACGACTGCCCTGCGCTAGCTCAAGATCTGTCACTCCAAGGCTTGGAGCGACATCACACCCCTCTAGTTTCGTAGTCGATGAAGTCGTCGACTTTTGGGTACCGAGAGCGACATCAAAAACGGCATAGACTCGGGGGGAAAATGGTGGTAAGCTTTATCTAAACATTCTTTTTGATGGTCCAAACTTCTTTTCTTTTTTCCCCTCCTGTGGTGAGAGCATTTGTCCACGCCCAAATGCAGTCACTGCCAAAGGTCAAAACAATAATCTGCACAAATGCTGGGTGATGTTGATCTTCTCGCTCCATGCCAAAGAGAAAACAATCTTAGCTTTAGAGTCGAATTAGGACAGTTCACACAGAGACGGGCAGGATGAAGTGGGCCCGATCTGTCCAGACGCAGGACGAGGTTGGCAGCTAGGTGGAAGCGTCTGCTCCTTTCCATGTTGATCTCTAAGCAGCGCTCTGTGCTCTGGGCAAGGCAAGCAGATTCCACCTCCACAGAGAATATTGCACGTTCGCCCCACTGACTAGACGTTGCCTGTCCGTCTGCCTCGATACCCCCATCCCCTCTGTGTCCACCACCCCCACCCCCCTGTGTCCACCCACCCCATCCATCGCCACCACCACAGCCAGCCCCACCACCACAGCCACCGCGGGTAAACAAAAGGGAGCGAGAGGCCCATATGATGAGGGTGAACAGTCAGGGTCAAGTATTCTGCCGAGTGTTGTTCACTAGTGTGCGCGTGTGCATGTGAGTGTGTTTGTATGTGTGAGTGTGTCTGTCCGAGTGCGCGTGTGTTTATGTGCGCGTGTGCATGTGAGTGTGTTTGTATGTGTGCGTGTCTGTCTGTGCGCGTGTGCATGTGTATGTATGCGTGCGTGTCTGTCTGTGCGCGTGTGTGCATGTGCGTGTGTGCGTGTGTATGTATGCGTGCGTGTCTGTCTGTGCGCGTGTGTGCATGTGCGTGTGTGCATGTGTATGTATGCGTGCGTGTCTGTCTGTCTGCCTAGCGCCTGTCTGTATCCCAGTGTGTCGATCCATCTACCAGCTTGTCTACTAGTCTGTCTGTCACTCTACCCCTAGTCTCTCCGTCATCATCTTTTACATCAGCCATTTTTCCTACTGACTGTCACCGCCATCTTCATTGTCACTGACGACGCAAACAAGGAAGCCACTGCCCCTTTGAGGAACTTGTTTAGAGCAGACAAAAAGAGGCCTTTCCATATCCTGAGGCGCCACGTGGGGGGGTGGGTGGGGGTGGGGGGTGGGGTGGGGGTGGGGGGTGGGGTGGAGGAGCGAGGCCCAGTCTAGTGCCTTGCCTTACCCAAATACGCGGTTGATGCACAACCGTCGATCAAATACTTCTTCATAATCTCAGCCTAGAAAATATCTTACCTCAACTGTACAATTGGATGTAAAATTCAACAAAAAACGATGTAGCTTCTGGAAATCATCTCTGTACAACTCATCCAAAAACGGAGAGAAAAACCGAGACACGAGACAGGCCACGCCACCCCATAATAGTAATACACACGTTTTAATGATTCCTTCCTTAAATGCTCGCTGCACCTCTCCCAGAGTGCCTCGCTCACCCTCCAGCACGATTCCTAGCTTTCCCTCTGTTCCGAGTACAGGAGAACATGCCACTCAGAATAAAGCTATGACTACAGCCGATTTCATTTTTTGCTACTCTGTTCCTTCGTTCGTAGCTTTAATCATCGTGCCAGTAAAAGATAAGAATATGCGGAACAGCCAGTACCGATTTTCCATATTTTCGCCCTTCATTCCTCAACTTCTCCATTTCATCGAACAATATATCACCTCGCTGTGCAGTGATGGTGGCTAGAAATAGCTCACGTTTGAAAGGCCAATCTGCACGTCAGAAGCACAGATTGACCTAGCAGTGCGGCAGAGGTAAGAGTCTGTCTGTTTACACTGACACGTTACTACGCACGGTACTTTGCACGTTACTACGCAATTACCAAAAGGTCTGATGCTATAATGGCATTCAGAAGAAAGAGAGAGACGAAACGACTGACAAAACAAAGAGAGACGAATGTAGAGGACAAATGGCTGACACAGTTTCCTCAATTCTTGAGCAGAAAGTCGATCGGACTGTAGCTCGCGTGAGGGGATCTGTTCCTGTGCTCAGCTTAGGAGAAGTTCCATAGACATAGCTGTGGCCTTGAGTGGTAATATGACGTTACAACCAGGGCAGGGACGTAAAAGTAGTTTAGATGGAGACATTTGATCAGGCACATCACTCGACTTCCACAGAGAATGAATGCGTCACTCGTTGATGCCATTAGCTTTTCATTTTCGTTAGATTTGGGTGGGAACAATCACTGGTGCATGTATTCAAGATATTCTTCACTTTTTAAATAATGAAGATACGAATCTTGAAGAAGAGATCAAATAATACTGCACGCTTCCCAGAATTTTTTCATTGTTTAACTACAGTTTGCATTTCTTGCCGGATGAACACATAATAGCATCGGCCTACAACATCCCTTGTACATAATAGTGTTGGTCTGTTTAACGGTCTCAGGAATTTCTTCATGAAAATCAAAGAGTTATTTCTTATATAATATTTTCCAGTTCTCTTTTCCAAACCATTGCCAACAAGCATTGGGAGATTTTTTTATTCCTGGGGTTGACTGGTGGCAAATTTGGGGAAAACGTTTATAAACGAGAAAAGAAGAGAGAGAAAAAACCTTGTAAATACAAATGAGGTGGAGATGACACGCACCACACGGGAAAAACAACCACTGGCAATGAAAATCAAAAACTGAGATGTACCGCACGTGTGCCTCATTGTCAATACGCACACACGTTGTGGAAAAACGCATTGGGACAACTGCACTGCACAGATGCGAACTTAAAATCCATGATCATGCCAAGAATAAATTAAAACCAAAACGTTTCACAATGTCATCAAGATCAAGGTGCAGTAAAGACTATGTACAGGTAAGGATATAATGCATTTCATAAATATATATATTATCAATTATGAATATCTTGGATGTGATACAGTTTCAGTATATGACATGAACATGATAGGCCGGCAGAGCCCAGTCGCCTAAGCTGTTTGATTATCTGTATAATCTCTCATCGTTGCCTCATCTCAGAGATTCTTATACAGCGCTTGATCTTCCTAGATACCGTTACGGCACGTCTAAAACATGAAATAAACTACTGATCAACAACGAATGGTCACAATTAACCTGGTAATCGATCCAACATATACATCTGATCAACGAATTTGAAAAAACCTGATCAACGCAGGAACACAGAGATGTGGAGTGTTCGTCAGGAAACACCATGCGGTCAACTTCCTGGATGGGGGTGATAGTTCTTGAGTTCGTTTGTTCGTTTCTCTCCTGCAGAGCGAAAACGCATGTCGTGCAACGGAGCGAACACTCCACCACGACCATCACGCAACTCACGCTTGAATAAATTAATGACACAAATTTGTACACGCCTCCATGGGGGTGGGCGAGAGAGAGGGGGAGGGAGGGAGAGACAGAAGAATGAACAACTGAAGCAACCCACTCAACTGATCATCACAATGCGGGGGAACTAATCTGTCTGGGTGTGCCAGCAACCGTAACAAGTCTCCTCCCCCAGTCCTCGCCCCGACCCTCCATCACAGCTACGTCTTATGACGTCACCCGTGATACACTAACGCTCCCAGAAGTCACTCAGGGGAGATAACCATAGAACCCCCCAAACAACATCTTCCGGTTAAGGGGACAAGATTAATTAAGCCAACTATCGCCATCAAGCAGAGAAAACACGCAGGATTAGAGAGAATTTACTGACGTACGTTTTTCCTGTAATAAGTAGTAGCCTGATCTTAATTTGGTGACAGGTCCATGGTAAAACACACAGATAGTTGGAAATGATTCAGAAAGGAATCTTGTAATTCAAGGACACAAAAAATCCACAAGAAAAATTCACTTATGAAAAAGTTTCTTTCCAAAACTGATAAGTACTTTATATTGGTTCACACCAACAGCATCCCGAACAAGTATCTGTCTGCGTGAAAAATTCCTTCCTCTTATCTCTACATCTTGAATATCTTACGCCAAACCGAATGGAATTCTATCGGTGCCTTTCTTCCTCCGACATACATCTCAGCTGCGACTCAAAGAGATAGGGTGGCGGTACCTGTTCACTGCTGATGATAAATAAACACCCGCCCAGTTGAGGATCAGCATTAAGAGCCCCCAACAGCCAAGCTCTACTCCCTCCATCACATATCAGCTGACGGTCTCGGTAAACAAACGGAGTTGCAATATTCAAGTCCGTCCACCAGTCAGTGCGTTCTACGGGCACAACATCATCACCACAGGTAACACTACTGGTGAAAAAAGGAGAGGAAAATCGACATCAATCAAAATGTTTGAGCACTCATATGAAAATATTCTTAGAAAATGCATTTTTGGCATTGATTGAGTAAATGTAGAAGTGCTGTGAGCCAAGGCAGTTCGTATGTTCAGATATGACGATATCCAACAGACGGAAAGAAAAAGGAAACCCATGAGTGAAACAGTAACCATAGACTACAACAGTGCTCAAGGTACCGACACACCATAAAGAAAAGCCACGAAACGGGAGCAGCGGAGTTTTAGCATCCAAGTATGCACAGTCTGCGAAGTTGGGGAAGGAAAAACTATCCATTTCATATGTCTCTAGGGCGCTAAGGTCAGCAACATTTACCGCTGCTTGGTCTTCTTTCAAACACAACACCGTCATTCCGTGCACGCACAGTGTGTGCATCGAACCACAACACCGTCATCCCGTGCACGCACAGTGTGTGCATCGAACCCCAGCACCGCCAGGTCTGCACCTGATGAAGGGCTACCACCTCGCTGCGTCCTTCACCACGTTATCCCTACTGCTGCTAAGAAAGCTGCAGTGATATCTTTTCCAGTTCTTACTTATTTTTAAAACACAAAAGCCCAACATTACATACACCCCAGCGACACGCACGCTGTCAGTGCTGGGGCGACATCCACGAGGATTGTTCAAACCGCAGACTGCGGATGTATGGGTGGCTCCACAACGTACAACAGTGTACACCCAACTCCGTAACTCATAACAGCACTTGGAAAAACGAAAACCCACAGACAGGAATACGAGCACAATTTTGATTATTTTGATTGAGACCACTTTAGTTTGAGACGACAGCCTACGTACGACATCTAAACTTTAAAACATTTCCTTATCTCTCCCAGAGTCTTCACAGCATCTCCGAGAAAGAAAAGCAAAACAGAAGAAAAAAACCCAATGATAAATCTTCACAATAAACCCCCGACTCATCCAAGCACATCGAGGACTGAATGGAAGCGAGGGAAAACAGATTCCACAACATCCGGACCCGAAGGCCAAAACATGACATCTGGCTACGTCTACCTACTCCACACTGACAACATGAAAGAGACTCTCCGGTGTGGAACGGCAGGAATGCATTGTGATCTAAGTCTACTGAGCACTATGCCCCTTGGTCCTAGCGTTCAGGGGTCGCAAAGGTCATTAATATGTACAGGTCAGAGGGCGCGCCTGCAGGTCCGCACCACCCGAGAATAATCAAACATTAGTGACAGGTTATGATGATTATAATATAGTTGGGATACAAGTTTAAAAGCATGCTTAAATATGTTAGTAATTTCATTCAAGAACTCATACTACATACGCATGTGATTTTTTTTAAATAGGGAGACTTGATCATTCAATTAAAAAGATGCCAACTCGACATCGCACAAAAAAAGTAAAAAAATAATACACCACCTCGTACACAGCGGTCACCCTTGTTGGTAAACTCACAGATCAAAGATCTATATGTATTTGTAGCATGATTGAGACAAAAGGATGATGTTTTTATAAGTAAGCCAGGGTTACAATAATTTTAAAAAATGACTATAGAGGAGATAAATACTCCTGCACCTCAAGCGACTCTTGGAATGTTCATCGTCTCATTTCACATGAGCAAAGAGAAGAGGGTTGAGACAGGTCAAAACCCGAGACAGAGGTCTCACTGAACTAGTATGAATCCAGAATGGGAAAAAATTTTCCACACCACAAGCAACCTTCACTACATTTTTCATCAGGATAAGCCACCATGTGGATGTAAACAGTTTTTCTACAATTATTAAATAAATTGACTGGTAAAAATATACCATAAAACAAACATCAGTGGGTGATAAAAATGATGCAGTATCCACATTTGATTGGGACATTTCACGGAGTAAAATCTGCTCCCCAATGCAACCAGTGCGTCGAGTCTAAAACATGTTCACTTCTGGTGAAAGCTAGTTTCTACTGATATAGCATGATATAAGAAACAAACTGTCTAACAAGCATTTCGACAATTAGGAAAGTATAGCTTAAAAGGGGAGAAAAAAGGCGCATTTTATTCAGTTTTTTTGTGTGACCTTGACATATCAAATACGATGAGAGCACCGTGGCTGGATTGAGTGCAGAATGGAAGTGTTGCTATCTAGAATTGACTCACTCACTCCAAACTTCCCTGGACCCGTGGTCTTGCACAAATGGTAATGTTTCGTCTGATGGAAAGGACACTGCTTCCAACACTGTTCCTTTCGCTTGCTTTCTTCTTCTTTTTTCTTTTTTTTCCCTTTTTTTTTGGCATCAGTGGTTCTCAGAACCTTCAGACATCCTGAAAAAGACAGAAAACAAATCATGAAAACAGAGTTTGAGGAACAGCTTAACAATTGCCTGAATATGATGTGCGAGAATTTCAAAAGATTTCTCGCATAGGCAAAAACTTCATTATAAAGCTATTGTGACATCATCGATTGAAATGCACATCCATGGTATGCTCTACAAAGTACGTTCAAACTTCAGTTGAAACACTACAAAATGAAAAAGGCTATGAATTGTCAAAGATTTGGTATTCAGGCATAATGAAGGGTAACATGAACAACCTAAATGGAAGTACAGATGTGCACCATGTCAAATATCCCTCTATCAATAACAAAGCCTTTCACTATGATTTTTTTAAAATCCACAACTTAAAAAGGGAGGTAACCCCAACAACCCCACTCCCAGAACAGTGAGTATATGATTTGTTCCATATCTTTCTCAACGGTGACATATCAAAGTGACACAATGGAACACTAATCACGGATAGAAATGGTATTGACAGGATTTCAAACCCACATGCTTCATACCACATGAATAATGAAAACAAACAAACTCTACCTCCTGAGAAAGATGAGAAAGTCTAACGTGTATCTTCTTTCTTTACATACCCAACCCCGGTTATAAACACCCTATGGACTTCAACACAAATATGAGTATGACTGCAAAACCAAAACGGGCTTTATGATTTCATCTTGCAAAGTGGTCCTCACTTTCGTCCAGTCAGAACGATCAAGATAATGTCATTAATCATTGCATCATTCGAGACCATTTTGTTTTCAAATATTATATCTATCAATAATAGGGCCAGAAATCTATTTCATTTCGTTTCCGCCTTCTGCCCCCAAATAATCATCTTATAGGAAAAACAATGTATTCACCTTCCTTGCCCTAGACACGTAGATAAAAAATAATTATCTACATTTCTTTAAGTCCGTTAAATTTGAGATACAGACTTAATCCTTGGGGAAAATATCGATATCATACTGCATATATTATCCCATGACCTGTCCTATAACTATGAAAACTGAAAAGGAAAAAAGGGGGTTTTCATCGCATGCTTTGATTCCAAACGTTTCCCTTCCCTAATCTTTCTACATTTTCTAATCCCAACCACAACACCGCCACGTCTCTTCCCAAGCTTTCTGACGCCCGAGCACTGAGAGCGCAGAAGGGAGGACCACCGCTTGCTGATGAACCAACGCCTTGTAGCAACCTCGCGTCCACACAGCACAGCCACCACGGAACACGTGTTAGGAACGCAACATCCAGCACGAAGTCATCCCCACACCACCACGTCTTCCCCGCACACTCACACCGAGTTATTGGTACCAGAACAAGGGTTAATCACGAGTGCAAGCAATCCAAGAGTTAACAATGAACTCCAGCCAGTCAATTGAAAATGAGAGCTTGATCTTTTGGTTCGATTGAATGCACATCCGTGTGGGAAACTCATCTGAGCTCTATAGAAAATGGTGAGATACATTAGTTTGTTCCCTAGTGGGTTACACAGCGACTTGTGATGGTAGCTCAGCTGGTAGAGCGTTTCGGGCGCTAACTGAAAGGTTGCGGGTTCAGTCCCCGACTGTGGTCCAAAATTTTTCCTGTCTGTCCCATCGCAGGGTTTCTGCTCTGTATGTTAAACTGTTGTGCAACATCATTCAGTATACTGATTATTCAGTCAATTTAGGAAATCATCTAGAGATGTGAGTTTTTCTGCAAATATGTTTGTTTTTTTAATATTATAGAATGTGTGTGTGTGTGTGTGTGTGTGTGTGTGTGTGTGTGTGTGTGTGTGTGTGTGTGTGAGGGAGAAAGGAAGACAGAGTCAGAGAGACAGAAAGATGGGGGAAATATTGGATATACATATATACACAAACTTTACTCATGAAAACTAAATATTTCTCCTATTTTATTTTGCTGTTTCTTGCACATTTATAAAATAAAGGCCAAATGTTATTTCTCGCAAACAAGCAATGTTCATCATGAGGAGAATTAAAAATATGCACTATGTGACTAATACTCGGGTAGAGTTATCAGGCCTGGTAGGATCCTATCGTCTCTCCCATTCCACTCCAGGTCTTTGATACACGCGCTTAATCTTCTCTATCTACCGATCCCACCCTGATTGAAGTCCTTATGTCAACGTGGAGGCAGTGGTGGTGGTGGAGGCAGTGGTGGTGGTGGAGGCAGTGGTGGTGGTGGAGGCAGTGGTGGTGGTGGAGGCAGTGGTGGTGGTGGAGGCAGTGGTGGTGGTGTTCGGGTTTGTGTGTTTGTGCATTGTGCACGCCGGCATAAGAGTGTGTGCATGCAAGCGTCATCTTGTATGTATGTATGTGCGGGCGTGTTAAAGCATTCCGTGTGTGTGTGTGTGTGTGTGTGTGTGTGTGTGTGTGTGTAATCTTAAAGTGCGGACAGAGTCCAAAACCCACTGCTACGACTTTTTTTTTCAACTGCCACTATTTCATCACAGCCTTACTTCTTCCATGATACTTTAAAAAAAGTTCGTCAACATGAATTATCCATATTTCTTCTTCTCCAAAATATTTCAACAAGTTCTTACTGACTTTTTTTCTTGACAAACCATTCCTTTTTTATACACTCTGTTCAGAAATCATACCATACACTTGCATTTTTCAGTGAATGCATCTATAGAAAACTGATATATTCCTTTTTGCACAGAATACAGGGGAGAAAATCTTTCATTTTATTGGTAGTCGACGTAGGTGTCTGAACCCTAATTATTATTTCTGATAATGGATATGTGTTTCTTGATGTGTCGAGTTTGATACAAGAAAGCCTACTTTTTAACACTGTAAACTTTCCATACACATATATGCGTAACTATTTAGGCATTGACTGATTCCTGTTTAATTTCCATTGAAACGGATGAAATATTCCAGACAAACAAAAAGCCTCAAACGTCTTCAGTCTGGGAGGGGACTGGGGAATCTGCATTGCCATGGCATGCATTGGAACTGTCTCGGACTCTGTCGATCCCCTCTGGGCTGGGGGAGAGAACAGACCCCCCTCTGGGCTGGGGGTGAGAACAGAACCCCCGCGTGTCCCTGGGTGTTTGACAAGAGGCGAACAACTACGGGAACCACGACGTGGACTTGGTCTTCCTCTAACTACACGTAGTTTCGTTGGCTTCGTGATTACTGGGCTTACATAGCCTACTAAGGCCGATACTCCATCCAACACTCGGTCGCTTTCAGCCAATTCTAGTTGACAAGACCACGGCGCAGAAGTGAGTAGTGCAGGAGCAACTGTGCAGGCTTGCGCTTCCATTCAACGTAGACCTATATACTGCCTTTTGTGCATGTTCTCCTTGTTTCCACACTTGCTTCAGTTTGCACAAGTGTACACTTACATATTATTGATTGTGTTTATTTTTAACGCAATTTATAAAAAGTTCATCTTTAAGCATTAGAACAAATTCCGTCCATGCTTGAAAGAGGGGAAACGTCTGAAAGCAGATCTTCCTCAGGGATTTTTTCATCTCTAACCAAGCTTCATACATACTGTAGTAAGTGCTAGTTATTTTCTGTATCGCTTCACTTTGGGTGGTTGCAAAAACGGCTGGTTGTAACTCAATAAAATTTGCATTATACGAACAGTTAGCTTGACTTTTCAACATAAATCGACGGAATAATGAGACCGGGTGGGTGCAAAGATTCAACTTCATTAACAATGAAAATACACATCAAGATCATATCAACAGTTACTCACAATGGTGAATACAGACTAGAAAACAATTTACTGACATTTGTCAATGTACTATATTGTTTTAAGCAAAAGTTGATCATGGGAATGATAAAATTGAACATTTTCATTTTACAGGTGTACACATTTTTTGCTCGTTACATCTTCCTCAATAAATAAAGTTTGTTGTATGATTTGTATTCTTTTATATCTTAAGAAATTCAAACCTATCAGGAAGCTTTTCTACCCACTGCATGTCTACCACAAATACTGTGCTTACAACACCGACTGTTGAACCAACCAACGGACTACCATAGCCGTGACACCAGCATGGTGACAAATCCTAGCTCTATAGGTAGCAGCACTGACGATGATGATGAGACTGGAAAACTGTACGATGAACTTCTACAACATGGGAAGATCACCACAAGCTTGCTCTTCCAAGAAGCAGGTACCACGCCGGTGAACATCGAGAAACGTTTGGGAAGATATCATGAACACTCATGTCATGGGTGTTATATTAATGAGTCAAGAGATACACCAAAAAACTGGTAATAGCAGACAGCAGGAAAACCAATTGAATGTTATATATAAATGTACATCAAATAGACATATACCACTGTTTGCGACCCAAGAAACAGCATCAATCATGTCTACAAGACGGAGAAAATTAAAGATGAATAGGTATTAAAAAAAGTCAAACAAACACACTGAACATACCACAACTTTTGGTCAGTTGAGAAAAATTCATTATGTTGTTGTTAATGTAAAAACGACGGTAATTAAAAAAAGGTAAAACGTCAACCACTGTCAGCAAGCCACAATATCTTGACAATCAAAATGGGGAGAAAAACAAATCCTTCCACAAACACCATCAAGTCTGAGACCATATCACCAGAGTGCCGGACAAGACGCAACTTACAGCTGCCCCCGACAGTAGGCCCACTTGTCAAAGTCTGGCGTCGCTATTTCTATAGCAACACCCCCTTACCCCTCTGCAAGGATGGAGAAAGACAGAAAGGCTTATGCTGGCTGCTGGTGGAATGAGGGGCAATAAAGGAATGAACAGACAAAAGAGGAAAATCCTGTGGGATGTCGGATGATCACTGAATGAAAAAATCGAAGAAATATGGGAAGTTTTTCTCTGGAAAGAAACCATGCATTTTCTTTACAAATCCTCCTAATAGCTCTGTTCATGTATGCCAAAGACCAAACCATCATCATCATCATCATCATCATCATCGTCATCAATCATCACCACTACTACCCCGTTTTTGTTACTACGGCTGTTGTTGTTGTTAGGTATCATTACTGCCATGTCCAACCTTGCACTATTCTGTTAAATGTAGACATATTTTTTCACATGCTGGGTGAGCCTTTAAAATGTTTGAGTGCACGCGTGTGTGTCTGTATGCGTGCATGTGCAAGTGTGTGTGTGTGTGTGTGTGTGTGTGTGTGTGTGATCATGCATTAAAGTGTGCATGCATGCACACAAGTGCGTGGGTGCGTGAGTGAGTCACCGATTGACTCAGTGACTGACTCAGTGGCTGACTACTGACTGATCAATGACTGACTACTGACTGACTACTGACTGATCAGTGACTGACTACTGACTGACTCAGTGACTGACTACTGACTAACTACTGACTGATCAGTGGTTGACTACTGACTGATTAGTGACTGACTACTGACTCAGTGACTAGCTACTGGCTGACTCAGTGACTGACTCACAGAGTGCGGAGAAAAGCAATGCCTCAGCACAAACTAGGACAATGTGAAGTCTGCACATTGTGCAAATGTAAAAGTTCTGTTACATTTACTGTCATACCTCAGATCTCACTGTATTGTTTTTCAAAACTAATCTAGTCCGAACTTCCGTCTTAAAGATTTATTGGCAATTGAAACCACGATAGGATTTTTGAAATATTTGAAATCCTATCCTTACTTTGTCAACGTAAAAAAAATTGGTAGACGCCTTAAGTATGCCTGAATAGCATGAAAATAGTGTACTGCAAATGCGAGCACTTACATGCACACACACACACACACACACACACACACACACACACACACACACAGAGGAAATGAGGTTGTCGAGTAGCCACTCAGCACAATTAATGCGCTTGAGGTCTTTCCTGACACTGGCATCTATCTCACCCAAGCAAGTGCAAGCGTTTAAAGTTCTGCCCATTTAATAAAATCTTTTATCTGAATTAGGTGGTAATAATCTATTGATAGTTTGATCTTTTGTTTCACGTTTTATACATATTTAAGATATAAAAGCTGGCAGGTTATGGCTCTTCAACGTATGTTGAAGTACCTGAAATGACCAACCTGGGGATATTTTCCCTAAAGATTCTGATCTGGATGGGGGCGGGAAGTAGACTGACAAATGTTTTTGTAGGGCTTGATGTCACTCAGCTTGAAAAGAAAACATTCAGTTTCTTCCATTCGACAGGACTTAGATGATCCTGCTAGACGAACGGGCAAAAGAGAGGAAGGAAGATGTTGAGTTTTGTATTTGATTTGAAGGTGAGTGCAGTGAAGCTTCTTGGGATTGGATATGGAATCTGATGAGATGTGAATTGCTGAGTATGGATTAAACTCGATCATGCAGGGTGGTCGGAAGGCATGATCGGGTCCAGCCTGACTCCCCTCGCTTGCCTTGGGGCCGCCCAGGGCTGAGCTGCACGAGTCGGCTGCCAAAGCCAGATATATCCCTTTTCCCTTTCACACATTACTAAATGCAGATTCCCTTTTCTCTTTCACACATTACTGATTGCAAATCCCTTTTCCCTTTCACACATTACTAAATGCAGATTCCCTTTTCCCTTTCACATATTACTAATTGTTTACGTTTGTCTGGGAATTCATCAGGTCTTGGCGTCTTGTAATTATTCAAACCTTGTACTGTTTTAGCACTGTCCAGAGGCGACACGGGATGCAAGTGCCCCCAAATAATTATTACTTGAGAAAAAAGTCCTCCTCCTCCTCCTCCTCCTCCTCCTCCTCCTCCTCCTCCTCCTCCTCCTCTTCATTATCATCATTAACATCAGCATCATCACCATCATCATCATCAATCTCGAGTTACTATGAATATGATTTTTCCCCACGTCTTAAATGAGATGGAAAAACATGCATGCAGAAAATAGCGTTGTCTTCATTTCGACCTCACAGTGTTCCTTGCACCAGATCCCTGTGGGTTGGGGGTAAAAATAGACCCCCTGTGGCTTGGAGGTAACAATAGACCCCCTGTGGGTTGGGGGTAAGTATAGACTCTCTGTGGGTTGGGGGTAGGAATAGATCCCCTGTGGTTTTGGGGTGAGAATAGATCCCCTGTAGTTTTGGGGTGAGAATAGACCCCCTGTGGGTTGGGGGTAACAAGAGACTCCTGTGAGTTGGGGGTAACAAGAGACCTCCTGTGGATTGGGAGTAAGAATAGACCTATTGTGATTCTCTGTGAGATTGGTAAGAGGCCAGTATATAGGGGAATGGACACTTGGCCTGCTCGCACTTTAGCCTACTTCGGTGATTTTCGTGACCAATGGCCTTGCATAGCCTACACAGGTTCATAGGCAGTAAAACCCAATTCATCGTCATTGTCAACTCATAGTCAGGTGTTTTCCAACAATATGGCAGCATCTTTAAATCGTTGAACTTAGCGAGATTATTCTCTCAATGCATCATTCATGATCCATCCATATCTAACTTTTCTTCTTTTGCAGCTTGTATTAAAAGACATACTAAAGCAAATATAATGTATGATAGAAAAAAAGAAGCAAAAAAGCAACCAAAGCAAACGTTTTTAAAAATGCGAACAAAAGCATGAAGCTGCCTTTAGCCGTGTTTCAAAAACCACAGGCTCCAAAATATACAGATATAAAATGTAGCAAAACAAAATGAAATGATAACTCTGCTTCACGATGAAATGTAGCAGGACAGAATGAAATGATCGTTGTAAGTCATCATGGAATGCAGCAAAACAATTTGAATTGACAATTGTAAGTCATGATGAAATGTAGCAACACAAAATAAATTGATCACTCTGTCATGATGAAATGCAGCAACACAGAATGAAATAGTCATTTTACATTGTGATGAAATGCAGCAATCAAAATGAAATGATCATTCTACATTATGATGGAATGCAGCAACACAAAATGAAATGGTCATTCTAGATTATGATGGAATGCAGCAACAAAAAATGAAATGATCATTCTACATTGTGATGGAATGCAGCAACACAAAATGAAATGATCATTCTACATTATGATGGAATGCAGCAAACAAAATGAAATGATCATTCTACATTATAATGAAATGCAGCAACACAGAATGAAATGGTCATTCTACATTATAATGAAATGCAGCAACACAGAATGAAATGGTCATTCTACATTATGATGAAATGTAGCAAAACAAAATGAAATTATAACTCTATGCCATGATGTCCATACAGGCATGTCCTGGGGAAAAAAAAGAGAGGACCCGCGACTTTTCCAAAAATACACATTTTTTCTTTGGTTGTAAAAGATAGAGTGAAGTGCAAATGACAGACAAGAGAAACTTTTGTGACGTATTAAGTGAACCACCACTACCACGTGTTTTAGTGACTCGTCCTGGATTTTTTTTTTTTTTTTTTTTTTTTTTTTTTGGGGGGGGGGGGGGGGGGGGGGGGGGGGGGGGGGCAACTCTGAGGAGTGTCTTGACCTCGTTAAAGCCAGGTGAGGACACCCAAGCTCCCAAGTGGGAACGTCTGTTAGGGAGGAGACGCTACCTCCACCGGCTTCGACCTTTAATCATTCTCTTCATTTGCAGCGTGTGCCCGCACAGCGCTGTGCTGGATCTATCAGTGAGTTCCCAAGAGCGTGTAGGCGCCAGACTCGAGTCAAATCATTCTTGCACATCCAACTGAGAATGTTCCCTTGGCCAATGTGCGGGGGACACATGTGTATGGCAGCTTGCCTTTTTATGGTATGATCTTCCGAAACATTGACAATCACATCAAGGTATAAACGCGAGTCATTCCACTTTGAACGTTGAGAAAGAGTGGATCAAGTTTTTAGATATTACTTTTTTAAATTAAAAATCAGATGGTCAAATGGAACACCTAGTTTCTCAAAACACTCGTTTGGATAAAACATTTTAAATGCACGGCGTTGGTCACATGAAAAACATACAGGAGAAATATTTCAGTCAGTAGCTACTCAATTGATAGCCATTTACCTGACAAGACACGAGGAGCGTGTCAATTTTTTAAAACTGCGGCTTCTAAATATGTGCTTGAGAGGTCAGTCCTCGACACTGCCAGCCGGTAGAATGAATTGCAGTTCTTGACCAACGGAACTTACTGGGAACTACAAGTCCACTGCAGCTACAGGAGGGAGAGGCAACACAGAGGTAGGCCTCTCACCTGAACTGCATTGGAAAGTAGATGGGAAACTGAGGATGAACCATCTTGTCAACAAAATTCTCTCGACAAGTTGCGCATAGTATCCATATCAACGGACAGTCTTTCCACAAGTCCACAATACCTATACGTTTAGTGCAAGGGTAAACTTTTGCCACACAAAATTTCCATTGGAATGGCCATTATCGAAATGCTTTCCCACACTACTTCAAAACTAACCAAATTGAATGACCCGACAGATCAATATAGAAGGACCTACAGGATAATGAGGATGGTCGACATAGTCCTAGTACAAAAATTAAAGCTATACAAAAAAATCTCCCTGAGATAATCGTAATATTGATTTACTGAAAGGGTGTAAACATCACTCCTTTTACGATTTCTAACAGTAAACTTAAAAAAGTATTACTCATGAAAACAAATTGAATGAACAAACAATTTGAAAACATAAACACATTGGCACATCCTTAAAATCTTTCTATAATATGATGGCATACTATATTGCTACAACCACTATTCCTGTCTCCACTCCTGATCTCAGGCCTCCAGGTGTGTGGCTGGATTACAGGAGCGTGCCACCGCTCCCAGCCGAAGAGACTGAACAGTATTTCTCAACAACATGTATAATAAAAATAATAATAGTAGTAATAATAATAATAATAATAATAATAATAATAATAATAATAATAATAATAATAATAATAATATTAATAATAATACCACCCCTGAAAACCTCTATATTTAAAAAAAAAGGTAAAAACTGCTTTTGGGTTCATAAAAATACAACTCCTTTGTCAAAAAATTGATTCTGAGATTAAAAATCAAATGCAACTAGTAAAATAGTTTAAAGGTTTTATATAAAAAGTGGTATAAAGTACGCATGGCTCTTTCAGTAGAACAATAGTCGAACAAACAACAACAGTACCTTAAATGTCTTACACAAAGTCTGGTCCTGGGCCTCTGATGATTAGATGCATAAATTTACCAGACGCCATCTTCTTGGATTTAAAATCCAATGAATGAAGAAAAGGATAAGCACTAACATTTCATTGAATGATGCATTTCATGAAAATCTCCAGTAACAGTCACATGGATCCACCAGCACCACCTTTGTTGACTTAAAGAAACACACAAAGATTCGGCCTCGCTCCTTGTGATAAAAATTTATCTCCACAATCTTCTATCAAAGGCTCACTAATACAGGTAAATACTGGATATAATCAAGTGCAGGTAGAAATGGCTACAAATAAGGACATACAAAAACGGGGCTGCCCAAGGCAGACCTGCTTCCACGCCTCATTCTCCTCACAGCAACATCGTGCAGACTCGGGAGGGGGGGGGAGAGGAGGATAGCCAGGGACTCACTCTAATTGGGGCCTGATCCCTGGGGGAGGGTGGGGGTGGGGGGGTGAAGGTGGGGTAGGACAGCGAGGGACTCACTCTGATCGGGGCCTGATCCCTGGGGGAGAGGCGCGCCTCTAGTAGGGACGGTTGGCGTCCTTGGGCCGCTTCAGCTGCACCTTCAGTCGCTTCATCCCGATCTGGAAGCCGTTCATGGCCTGAATGGCCGCCTGGGCGCTGGTCGGGTTGTCGAAGCTGACAAAACCTGCAAGCATGCAGGTTTGCAGGCGTCAGGAAAAAGTCTTCATGTGACCAGCCTTCCCAAAATGAGTCGCTCGGATTTCTTTGGTGATTCTCAGACACAGAACGAGGTGGATGGGGGTGGGGGTGGGGGAAGGGGTGGGGGAAGGGGTAGGGGAAGGAGGGATGGGGATAGAAATTGGGATAAAATGAAGACTCGATTAGATGCGGCAGAGAACAGGAGAGGCGGGGTGAGGGATAGGGATGGGATAGGATGAAGACATTATTACTTATAACAAAGACAAGAGAGGAGGGGGTAAGGACAGGGATAGAAATGGGAACAGGATGAAGACACGATGACATACGACATGAGAGAAAAAGGCAGGATAGATTAAGAAATGATAGGATTGGGTTGGATAAGTTAGGGCAGGGAAGAATGGGTTAGGACAGGATACCGACAGGAAAGGGTTGAGATAAAGCTACGATGAAAAAGATGGGAAAATAATAGGATAGGAAAGTATGGAGTAGGGTAGGAGAGAATGGAGTAGGATAGGAAGGGGTAGGATAGGGTAAAATTAGACAGGACTGGATGAAACATGACAGTGTAGTGAGGAAAGGAGGCAGGGAGAGTGGGGGATGGCATGACTGATTGAGTCACTGGCTGGATGACTGACTGACTGACAGACGGACTGACTGACAGACTTACTGACTACTGGTTGTTTGACTATCTGACTTACCGACTCGCTCACAAACACTGATTTCAAGCGACCAAGTGTGCGATTGGTTGACAGCAAGCTCTGACGGTGCTATGAAGAACTCGACACGAATGAGGACATGAGACATGACATGAAAGAGGGCACAAGGCAGAGCATAACACAGGGCACAAGACAGGGCATAGCACAGGACACGAGAAAGGACACTAGACAGGAAACGAGACTGGACACGAAACAGAACACTACAGAGGACCTTAAAGAAGACATGAGACAGGACATAACACAGGACACAAGACAGGACACGAAACAGGACACTAAAGAGGACCTTAAAGAAGACACGAGACAGGGCATAACACAGGACAAGAGACAGGATATAACACAGGACACGGGACAGGACACAACACAGACATGACACAGGGCAAAACGCAGGACACGAGACAGGGCATAACACAGGACACGAGACAGGGCATGACACAGGACACAAGACGGCATAACAGGACACAAGACAGGACACGAAACGGGACACTAAAGAGGACCTTAAAGAAGACATGAGACAGTACATAACACAAGACAGGACATACCA
Organism: Theodoxus fluviatilis; assembly: GCA_034096865.1. Lineage (NCBI taxonomy): Eukaryota > Metazoa > Mollusca > Gastropoda > Cycloneritida > Neritidae > Theodoxus > Theodoxus fluviatilis. Next base: position 28,928 of record JAWQFJ010033661.1, read on the forward strand.
CAGGACAGGACATAACACAGGACAGGAGACAGGGCATAACACAGGACACAAGACAGGACACGAGACAGGACACGAAACGGGACACTAAAAAGGACCTTAAAGAAGACACGAGACAGGGCATAACACAGGACTAAAGACTGGACATAACACATGATTCAAGACAGGACATGAGACAGGACACGACATAGACACGAGACAGGACAAAAGACAGGACACAAAAGAGGAACCTAAAGAATGAAACAAGGCATAACACAGGGCACAAGACAGGTCACGAAACAGGATACTAAAGAGGACCTTAAAGAAGACACGAGACAGGGCATAACACAGGGCACAAGACAGGACATAACACAGGACACAAAAGTGGACACGAGACGGGACATGACAGACAACTCAGTCCTCACCAAAGCACTTGCTCTGGTTGGTGGCTCGGTCCACGTACACCTTGGCACTGATGACGCTGCCGAAGGGGACGAACATCTGGGCAAGCTCGTTGTCCCCGAACTCCTGGGGCAAGTGGTAGATGAAGAGGTTGCAACCCTCGGGCCCTGCACGCAAACGACAGTGTTGTCCTTTAGCGAACGAGTTGAACCAGGGCGGGCAGTACAAACAAACAAGCAAACACAAACATACTAACAAATTAACGAACAAACAAATGTACGACAGTCTGGCTTGTAGTCAGGGACATACCCACGGGATGACAGCGGGGCGGACAATACAAACAAACCAACAGACAATACAATCAAACGAACGAACAAACAAACAAAAACATGAACGTTTTGCTCCTTTAGCCATTGCAATGGCCACAGAGTTGAACATCTGGATGGACAATACAAACAAAAAGGGCATTGAAACAAACGTATGAACAAATGAACGAATAAACATATAAACAAATGAACGAAAAAACATATAAACAAATGAAGTAATAAACAAATGCACGACCGTTTCGCATTTTTAGTCATGTCAACAGCTACAGCACAGTATCTGGATGGGCAATAACAACACACACACAAGCACACAAACAAACCAACGCATGATCTAACAAATGCAGGAATAGAAAGAAGAAGAAATTTTTTAAAATGGAACTAATGAACAAATGCATCATATTACCACCCAAAAAAACTCACGCAAAAAGAGAGAGAAGAAAGACTGAAAAAGTATGTCAAATTTCACGGTAACTGTTTTTGAGTCCACTTTCGCCCAAAACTGGCTTGCAGGACGGGGTTGAGCAGTAGACAGAGCTTCACATTTCATTGAGGATTTTTCAAAGGAGAACATTTTCTGAGACATTTGTATTGCAAAGAAGTTAAAAACACCAGTAGATCGTCAAGCACAAACATCCTTCTGTCTGAAAGTGTTTCGCCAAAAGAAGACTTTTGATACGAAAAGTAGCTATTTTTATCGCTTTCATTTCTAATGAATTTGATTGCCTTTGCGTAAAGAAATTTATTACTAAAGACCAAACCCAAACAAAGTAAACAAAACCAAATCAATGAAATCGAAATAAAGCAAAAACAAACGAAAACCACACCAAACCAAATCAAACCCAAAATGCAGAGATGCAAGCGAAATACGTCATCGGGAAAAAGATACTTTGCGGTTGTTAGGGGAGGAAAACATTTTCAAATAAAAATATACTTTAGGACCAAATCAATGCAAGCAAACCTCTAATCCGATCACTTGGCACAAAAGTGGGTGGGTGTCGAGCTAAGGGGGAAAACAAATAAAATAACAAGCATTAAAAACAAAAGCAAACTTCACACTCCTGTCTGCCTAGAGACAATTTCACTATCCAAGAGTGCAGAGTGAAGATATTTACTAGCGTTCGTTTTAATAAAAACAATGACAGCAATGCAGTCTATCCTAACATGAAGGAATCAAATATGCACCATGCAAACTGAGCGACATTTGGAGTTTCAAGCCACAATATCAACACAGCAAATCTTGTCTACCATTCACAAATAAAATATTTAACGAGCAAACTCAATGATATTACGGAGTTTCAAATTACATTCTCCACGAACAAAATCTACTGTGCCATGCACATATAAATGATTTATCAAGCAAACTCAAAGACGTTAAGAGTTATAATCACCATCATTCTCAACTCACAAAATCAACTACAGCATTCAAAAATGAAACATGAGTCATGCAGTATCAAATTTGAAGTTTCAAGCACCATTTTTCTCAACATGCACAATCCACTGAATCATTCATTAATGAAACATGCATCATGCAAAGTTGACCCCCCAAAATCAAACACCTTTATTAGCAACATACATAATCCATTGAATCATTCATTAATGGAACATGCATCATGCACAGTAAAAGAAAAACCTTCAGGCACCATTATTCTCAACACACAAAATCCACTGTACCATTGATAAACAAAACATGTGCTCGTCCAAGTGAAAACAAGGCTAAATTATGAAAGAAAAAAAGAGACAATTTCCAACCACAAATCTAATGCGTTTTAATACAAATTCCAGAGAAAGTATTATATTCATAGCACACACAATTAATATTTAACTTTAGCGTAAAGCTATAGAAACACACATGTTTTGTAGCTCCCTGGCGACTAAAACTGCCCCAGCACCTGGAGCCACGTTTCAACTTGGAGGCTCACCTATGAATCATGCAATCTCAAAGACACCTAGAGCATCAAGCACAAAATCCACTGCGACATTCATAAATGAAACATGCATCATGCAAAGAGTTATGGCTTCAAACACCATCATTCTCAAAACACGTGAACTAATAAGACATGAACGGGAAACTGGCACTCAAAGTCTCTGGAGTGAAACGCCAGAAAACACAATTAAAATGATTTTTGCCAAATTTGAGGTTTCTGGGACTATTTTTTCTTCTATCTCTGCTAGTTTTGAAGATAATCACAGATTAAAATGTGGATTAGTTCACAGTTTTAGATAAGTGATCACCTTTCTATGCGGTCTGAAAAGAACTGATTCTCTGTGGGTTGAATCAAAGATTTTAATTTCCCATGGCATTGTAACATATGTATATTACATAATTCTAATTTTGTCAGTGTCTCCTAGGCTTGCTCTGTTCCATTACATTTTATCCTGTTGTAAAGTAACTTTGTAAAATGCATTTTATCCCTCTTGGTACAGACTTTTTACCCTCGTTGCCCCTGTCAACTACTATGGCCATTTTCTCAAAACAACTGGTTTACTGGTAGTTGACTGCAAAATGCAATAAATGCAGTCTGAATTATCGAATTTATATCGTTTTTGCATCATTTCAAAGCATTAGTTTCATAGTTTTTCATTATACCAACAACTCAAAATTTTCAAACCTGCTTTGTGTACCTTTTCCGGGATCAGGTCACACTGAGAAAGAAATCTACACATGCGGCTTAGGGGAGACCGTTAGTGTCAACCATCAACCGGAAGTAGCTCTCTGATATCGGAGGTTGTATCGCTCTCAGCCAATCACGAGCCTTGAAAATAGACGCCGCCACGTGACCCAGATTTTGCCTCCAGCTCGCACTCAGCTGCGCAAATTCTGTGTTCCGCGTGATTCGGGTGTAATACTGCCAATAAACGTCGTTTAGCTTAAGATTACACCCAAATCACGTGCACCGTTAAGGTGCATGGAGTACAGTACCGCCGAGCAAGACGTTTGTCACAAAACGCAGATACATTAATGCGGCCGGATCTTAGCATAACTCCCCAGGGCGTGCGAAGTCAGTCAGGCGGAGTGGCGGATGCGATCAAAGGTCACCGGTTGACGGTTGACACTAACGGTCTCCCCTAAGCCGCTTCCGAAATCTACTCTGACTCTCACATCTAAGACAAAGCCATGCAGTCTCAGGGTTAAATCAAGGGAGAGCACTCCATCTCCAGAAAGAGAGTGTGAGGCACCAGGGGCGACAACTCACCCTCCTTCTGCGTAGTGGGCATCAGGGCGGAGCCTTGGGTCAGCTGCGGGAACTGGCCGTACACTGCAGGGTGGTAGGTCGCCACTCCAGCTACCATAAAATCAGTTACAGATCAAGGTGACAGTGTAGGGTTAGAGGTCAAACATGAAAAGGTGAACAATCAAAGAGAGAGAGAGAGAGAGAGAGAGAGAGAGAGAGAGGGGGGGGGGAGAGAGAGAGGGAGGGGAGAGAGAGAGGGAGGGGAGAGAGAGAGAGAGAGAGAGAGAGAGAGAGAGAGAGAGAGAGAGAGAGAGAGGGAGGGAGGGAGAGAGAGAGAGGGGGAGAGAGAGAGAGAGAGAGAGAGAGAGAGAGAGAGAGAGAGAGAGAGAGAGAGAGAGAGAGAGAGAGAGAAATAGAAGCATAGAGGGCAGTTCAAGATCAAAATACAACAATCCGCACTCATACAACATCACTTGAAACAACAAAATGAAAACAATTACATAGTCAAAAGGGTGAGTAACAGAAAAGCAAACTCACATACTTTGAGTGACTGCTTTACATATAGTTACATACATGCATGCACGTTTTATCACATTCAAACACACACAAAATAATTTTGTCTTTCTGCCTTGTTTTCATGTGTGTGTGTGTGTGTGTGTGTGTGTGTGTGTGTGTGTGTGTGTGTGTGTGTGTGTGTGTGTGTGTGTGTGTACATATGTGTGTGCGCACGTCTGTGTCCACCCCCCACCCCCCCACCCCTCTCTCTCTCTCTCTCTCTCTCTCTCTCTCTCTCTCTCTCTCTCTCTCTCTCTCTCCCCCCCCCCCCCCCCCCCCACCTCCCCATACTAAAGGAAAAGTCGTTTTACAGGGGTGACCACAGCCACGTGTGTGGGCTATCAGCCTTGGACTGTCTGTTCATGTTCTCCGGGTGGACACATACCAATGCCAGGGTACTGGATGGCGTACTGCTGGAGGTGGTCTCCGTTGGCCACAGCTTGGGTGGCAGCTGCAAGGCACAGACAGGACAGAATGGCGTCAGTGTGTGACAAGATTCATCCACAGCTCCGTCCTTGGACACTCAGGTTCCCGTCTTCACAGGGAAAGCACTCACTCACTGCTGGTGTTGAAGAACACTGTGTGTATGGAGTATATATATATCTGCTGCATGGCATTGTAATGGGATTTTTGGAAAGGGTGGTAGACTAGCAATAAATACTTTTGTTTTGAAATTTGAAAATTTAAATGGTAACCCAGGTAAAAAGAACTCAGAAAGACGACTTCAAAATTGAAATGTGTAACTCAGTCTAGAAACCCAGATTGTATCTGATCATAGCAGTTTTTCAATATAGAACCCAAGCTGGTGGCAGTAATTTGTGACCAAAATTTTCTGAAGAAACACATTTTCCCCCAAAACACGTGGGAGTAAAAAAAATCCGAACAAAAGAAGTCTGCTAAAACAACAATACTCCTGCTCACGATATCAGATTCGATTAGGAAATATTCTTTTCGTACAGAATTGACACAAAGGAATACTCAAAATGATGAAAATATACATATAAGATTTTGTTCATTTGATCGTTTAGTGCCTGTTTCACATTCTGATGTACAAGATGGTAGTGTAAAATAAACATATCTGACAGTACATTTTTACATGCAAAACACACTAATGAGCCAATTCTTTTCAGGAACAGCCAATAAATAGAGGAAATAATCATTAGACTCCTGGCTTAATACATAATCACAGATCTACATAATATGGCTTTAGTTGCTTAACTTTTTCAATTGGTTTATACTGAAGAGAATCTTAATTAAAATGGACATATTTTCAGCAATGCATATTAAAACATTGAACGTGTATGTATTCAACCAACAAAGCAAAACTTTCACAAAATACAAGACTTGTGCATCGTTTAAAAACGTATTAACCTTATTTAGTCAAGACATTGCATATGAGAGAGAGAGAGAGAGAGAGAGAGAGAGAGAGAGAGAGAGAGAGAGAGAGAGAACAACGAACAACGAACAACTGGTTTATTGTGGGGGCCTCCGGCCCATTACAAATGACAGTAATAGCACAAAGTTGGAAACAATCGAGAGAGAGAGAGAGAGAGAGAGAGAGAGAGAGAGAGAGAGAGAGAGAGAGAGAGAGAGAGAGAGAGAGAGAGAGAGAGAGAGAGAGAAGAGAGAGAAGAGAGAGAGAGAGAGAGAGAGAGAGAGAGAGAGAGAGAGAGAGAGAGAAAGAGAGAGAGAGGGGTTTGTTTGAAAAGTCTCTTTCAAAAGCAATGTATTTTTTCTTAGATGAATTAACATTGCCTTAAAAAGCATAAAAGTTAGCAACTATATGATGAGCTTATTTGGTATAGTTGAAGAGTTTAAATGGTGTGTGTGTGTGTGTGTGTGTGTGTGTGTGTGTGTGTGTGTGTGTGTGTGTGTGTGAGAGAGAGAGAGAGAGAGAGAGAGAGAGAGAGAGAGAGAGAGAGAGAGAGAGAGAGAGGAGAGAGAGAGAGAGAGAGAGAGAGAGAGAGATTTAAAAAGATCAAACGCTCATCTAAATGAAGTGGGGGGAAAATCACACCAGCATGAAATAGACATTTAGGAAAGCAAGCCGAGTTCAGGAAAAGTAAAACCACACAAACGGGAGAATTGTTTTCTCCAAAATCATTTCCACTGAATAAACTGAGTTTACTCCCTAAAACTTAATCGTGTTACTTTTGAAAATGCACTGGGTACAAAAAAACAACTAACATAACCTCGTCTTTTCATATGAACAGTCAGCATATAACTTTTGTAACCCTGTTGCTAACGAGGTCATCATAAGAAAGGTTACATTTCGTAAGGAATTGGTCAACATTATTGTTGTTCTATACTGTTGAAAACGTTACTTTATATTTAGTGCCAGTGCCTAGAAACTACATAATTTACTTGTTGTTTGGTGTAGAAATGTTAGTGACGTCACCGCCAATGAAGTAAGAAAATATACATGTATGTAACTTTCAGTGAAACATGTATAACTCCACAGCTGTGATTCTTTGGATATGCAGCATATTTACAGTTTAAGACCTGCATAAGTGGGAAATATCCAGCCTTTGAGTGACCAGCCCTCATAAAACCACTCCTAACTCGCTTTTGGTCTTTGGAGATGCAGCTATTATTTTCAAACCTGCAGTCTTTCCTGTTTAATTTGTTATCAGTACGAACATTATAAGATCAAAACTGAGGAATTTAGAGTCAGAAAAGCAGCGATTTTAACATAACACACCCTCTGAAGTTCTCCTTAACAGGTAGTGCATGGTGATGACAAGTTAATTTTCATGAATCCAAACGGATTTCTAGGCAAACAATTCGAGGAGATGAAAATGTGGTTTTCCTAGTGTGCTTGGCTGAAGAAAACAAAACATGAAGCTGACCTACATGTAGATTAACCTGTCAAGAATATCTGCTTGTAACGCTTGATGGCCTTGTGTGAGCTAGGACGGATTTCGAGCTGGCAGGTCACACTGCTATGATGCACTACACGGGGAGTTTTAACAAGGCCAAGGTAACAGACTTCACTGCTATGACGCACTACACGGGGAGTTTTAACAAGGCCAAGGTAACAGACTTCACTGCTATGACGCACTACACGGGGAGTTTTATCAAGGCCAAGGTAACAGACTTCACTGCTATGACGCACTACACGGGGAGTTTTATCAAGGCCAAGGTAAGAGACTTCACTGCTATGACGCACTACACGGGGAGTTTTATCAAGGCCAAGGTAGCAGACTTCACTGCTATGACGCACTACACGGGGAGTTTTAACAAGGCCAAGGTAGCAGACTTCACTGCTATGACGCACTACACGGGGAGTTTTATCAAGGCCAAGGTAACAGACTTCACTGCTATGACGCACTACACGGGGAGTTTTAACAAGGCCAAGGTAACAGACTTCACTGCTATGACGCACTACACGGGGAGTTTTAACAAGGCCAAGGTAAGAGACTTCACTGCTATGATGCACTACACGGGGAGTTTTAACAAGGCCAAGGTAACAGACTTCACTGCTATGACGCACTACACGGGGAGTTTTAACAAGGCCAAGGTAAGTAACAGACTTCACTGCTATGAGGCACTACACGGGGAGTTTTATCAAGGCCAAGGTAACAGACTTCACTGCTATGACGCACTACACGGGAAGTTTTATCAAGGCCAAGGTAACAGACTTCACTGCTATGACGCACTACACGGGGAGTTTTATCAAGGCCAAGGTAGCAGACTTCACTGCTATGACGCACTACACGGGGAGTTTTAACAAGGCCAAGGTAGCAGACTTCACTGCTATGACGCACTACACGGGGAGTTTTATCAAGGCCAAGGTAACAGACTTCACTGCTATGACGCACTACACGGGGAGTTTTAACAAGGCCAAGGTAACAGACTTCACTGCTATGACGCACTACACGGGGAGTTTTAACAAGGCCAAGGTAAGAGACTTCACTGCTATGATGCACTACACGGGGAGTTTTAACAAGGCCAAGGTAACAGACTTCACTGCTATGACGCACTACACGGGGAGTTTTAACAAGGCCAAGGTAAGTAACAGACTTCACTGCTATGAGGCACTACACGGGGAGTTTTATCAAGGCCAAGGTAACAGACTTCACTGCTATGACGCACTACACGGGAAGTTTTATCAAGGCCAAGGTAACAGACTTCACTGCTATGACGCACTACACGGGGAGTTTTATCAAGGCCAAGGTAACAGACTTCACTGCTATGACGCACTACACGGGGAGTTTTATCAAGGCCAAGGTAAGAGACTTCACTGCTATGACGCACTACACGGGGAGTTTTATCAAGGCCAAGGTAACAGACTTCACTGCTATGACGCACTACACGGGGAGTTTTATCAAGGCCAAGGTAGCAGACTTCACTGCTATGACGCACTACACGGGGAGTTTTAACAAGGACAAGGTAACAGACTTCACTGCTATGATGCACTACACGGGGAGTTTTAACAAGGCCAAGGTAACAGACTTCACTGCTATCACGCACTACACGGGGAGTTTTATCAAGGCCAAGGTAACAGACTTCACTGCTATGACGCACTACACGGGGAGTTTTAACAAGGCCAAGGTAACAAACTTCACTGCTATGATGCACTGCATGGGGAGTTTTAACAAGGACAAGGTAACAGACTTCACTGCTATGACGCACTACACGGGGAGTTTTAACAAGGCCAAGGTAACAGACTTCACTGCTATGACGCACTACACGGGGAGTTTTATCAAGGACAAGGTAACAGACTTCACTGCTATGACGCACTACACGGGGAGTTTTAACAAGGCCAAGGTAGCAGACTTCACTGCTATGACGCACTACACGGGGAGTTTTAACAAGGTCAAGGTAAGTCACAGACTTCACTGCTATGACGCACTACACGGGGAGTTTTAACAAGGCCAAGGTAACAGACTTCACTGCTATGACGCACTACACGGGGAGTTTTAACAAGGCCAAGGTAACAGACTTCACTGCTATGATGCACTACAAGGGGAGTTTTATCAAGGCCAAGGTAACAGACTTCACTGCTATGACGCACTACACGGGGAGTTTTATCAAGGACAAGGTAACAAACTTCACTGCTATGACGCACTACACGGGGAGTTTTATCAAGGCCAAGGTAACAGACTTCACTGCTATGACGCACTACACGGGGAGTTTTATCAAGGCCAAGGTAACAGACTTCACTGCTATGACGCACTACACGGGGAGTTTTATCAAGGACAAGGTAACAAACTTCACTGCTATGACGCACTACACGGGGAGTTTTAACAAGGCCAAGGTAGCAGACTTCACTGCTATGACGCAGTGCACGGGGAGTTTTATCAAGGCCAAGGTAGCAGACTTCACTGCTATGACGCAGTGCACGGGGAGTTTTATCAAGGCCAAGGTAACAGACTTCACTGCTATGACGCACTACACGGGGAGTTTTAACAAGGACAAGGTAAGAGACTTCACTGTTATGATGCACTACACGGGGCGTTTTAACAAGGCCAAGGTAGCAGACTTCACTGCTATGACGCACTACACGGGGAGTTTTAACAAGGCCAAGGTAACAGACTTCACTGCTATGACGCACTACACGGGGAGTTTTAACAAGGCCAAGGTAACAGACTTCACTGCTATGATGCACTGCATGGGGAGTTTTAACAAGGACAAGGTAACAGACTTCACTGCTATGACGCACTACACGGGGAGTTTTAACAAGGCCAAGGTAACAGACTTCACTGCTATGACGCACTACACGGGGAGTTTTAACAAGGCCAAGGTAAGAGACTTCACTGCTATGATGCACTACACGGGGAGTTTTTACAAGGCCAAGGTAAGTCACAGACTTCACTGCTATGACCCACTACACGGGGAGTTTTAACAAGGCCAAGGTAAGAGACTTCACTGCTATGATGCACTACACGGGGAGTTTTAACAAGGCCAAGGTAAGAGACTTCACTGCTATGACGCACTACACGGGGAGTTTTATCAAGGCCAAGGTAACAGACTTCACTGCTATGACGCACTACACGGGGAGTTTTATCAAGGACAAGGTAACAGACTTCACTGCTATGACGCACTACACGGGGAGTTTTATCAAGGCCAAGGTAGCAGACTTCACTGCTATGACGCACTACACGGGGAGTTTTATCAAGGCCAAGGTAACAGACTTCACTGCTATGACGCACTACACGGGGAGTTTTAACAAGGCCAAGGTAACAGACTTCACTGCTATGACGCACTACACGGGGAGTTTTAACAAGGCCAAGGTAAGAGACTTCACTGCTATGACGCACTACACGGGGAGTTTTAACAAGGCCAAGGTAACAGACTTCACTGCTATGACGCACTACACGGGGAGTTTTAACAAGGCCAAGGTAGCAGACTTCACTGCTATGACGCACTACACGGGGAGTTTTATCAAGGCCAAGGTAACAGACTTCACTGCTATGACGCACTACACGGGGAGTTTTAACAAGGCCAAGGTAACAGACTTCACTGCTATGACGCACTACACGGGGAGTTTTAACAAGGCCAAGGTAAGAGACTTCACTGCTATGATGCACTACACGGGGAGTTTTAACAAGGCCAAGGTAACAGACTTCACTGCTATGACGCACTACACGGGGAGTTTTAACAAGGCCAAGGTAAGTAACAGACTTCACTGCTATGAC
>JAWQFJ010033661.1:45000-62500 GCA_034096865.1 Theodoxus fluviatilis
TAAGGCATCCACGAAAGTGGACGCGAGCATGTCAAGTAGTATAGGCCTGACGGAACAGAAGTTAGTCATCGGTAGCTGCTGTCGAACAATGAACAGCAGGTGCTGCAGTTTCCGTTGCACAGAGGAAATCTCGAAATTGTGCAATTTCTGTCTGGGCGCACGCGCGAGAGTGTGCGTTTATGCGTGTTAAGTGCGCTGTAAGTTCATTCCCTATGTAAATTCTCGACGTGAGATAAATTTAGATAATTTCCTATCTCACTCAATCGGAAGTCACTCCTTCACCCGCTTACTTACTCACTCACGCAGTCTTCCTCCCTTGCTTTTTTCTTTTCTCTCTCACTCAAATAGAGGGCCAAGACGATTCTAGTACGTGCAATGCCTTTTAGAGAAAACTTGCAGAATAAGGGAGTGGAAGAGACCCTGAGTCACTGAAGACTGTGTGATCAAGGTGTGTGTTTGTGTGGCAAATACGTGTTTTGTTGTTGTATGCATTCGTGTCCTGAACATTGCAGAGAATGCAACAGTGCCACATTTCATCATCATCATCATCATCATCTCATGAAACATCATTATCGTCATCATCATTTAGACCCAATTCAGACTTGTCAAATTTTCGCTGACGCGCGTTGCGACACAATCCATGAAATCATGAAACACTGTTTCATGCTGCGTGATGCGTTTTAACGGTAGTAGACCAGGTTCTATATGTGACGCATGCATCAGGCGATGCTTGATGGGAAAGCCAATCGGAGACGTGGATTTAGCGAGCGTTTGACAACTGGGAGAATAATAGCGATGAACGACGTCCTCCTCTTTTCCTATTTTTGATTTGAGCTTTGCGAAAAGCTCGTCTGTTTATACAGAGAAGATGCCTTCTGTGGAACATACGCAATCCGAACAATTCGGACAGGCATGCTAGGGCACTGGGCACTTGAGTGCATAGCGTAAGCTATGAGCCTACGACAGGCGGTGAGCACATCTATTCCACGTAGGTGATTCACTTAAATCTGCAGCTGATACTGATATAAGAATGAGGTACAACCCGTTTAAATGATTGTAATTTTGATCGTTCAGGAGTACAGATATCGACAAGAACGAGGTGTTTGGTCCAAGTCTCTGTCGTTCGCCTCATTTCATTCATGGTAATCACGCACATTGATTTGCCCGTACTTATCTCTCTTACCATATATATATATTACTGTTGTTTCATTCCTTTTAAACAAAATGTGTTCGACTGTGTAGCTGGTATACTTGTAGTTTATGAGTACTTAAGTACATTTGATGCTCCTCTTTTGTAACATTATAATTAATACGCATTGTATGTTGAGAAGAATGTCGCTATAGTGCATGTAGTTCATTAGCATTAGATCCATTGCCAATCACAGCATGCTCGACAGAACCGACCGTCCAACCCGCTGCGACATGCGTTGACGCATATTTGACAAGTCTGAATTGGTTATCAACCCCGAAAACATACCAACCAGAAGGAAGAAAAGAAAATATTCATGAATTTATCAAGTTATGGAAAAGTTGCGTGCATATGTCCATTTGGAAAATATTGTCAATTCACACACATGCACATGAAAAAGAAACACATGCAAACAACAAAGTACAACAAAAAACATGTCCCTCTTTGCCAGCAATGCTTTCTTCACCAGCGTAATAACGTCCATTGTTTCCAAAGGTGGGATTTCTAGTGTTGAAAAAGTAATCCTGCTGAATAAGTTAATTATTTTTGCAAAGCCAAATTGGCAATGTCACCGCCAGGGAAACTTCATTTTACCAAAATCAATATTAAGTTGCTTTGAAATATGGCAAACAATTTAAAAAAAAAGAGTTCGATGAAATATTTTACATGCTGAAATCCATTCTTTTTTTTCCATCTCGATTCTTCATAAGAGCATTGCAGGGAACGAATGTTCGTTCAAAGAACGAAATGACCACAACTTTGAAAGCAAGAACAATATTCAACAGAAAAACAAAGACAGCAGAAATTACGTTACACCTCTGTTAGTTTGTTACAAGACTTTTTTAGACACTGAACGAGTAATATCTTCTTCTTCCATATCTGTCATCTGCAGCTTCTCTTTTCGTACCACTGAAATTTTGGTCACCGTACAGAGATGCCAAAATCCTCCTGCGTCTTCTCCACACAGTCATTTAGTGGTCGTGGGCGACCAGTGCAAGCCTCCACCGTCCTCTGTTGCTAGTATCTAGTGCTGGGTGCTGGCTTCTCCGACAGAATAATTTTCTTTTCCTTTCCTCCATTTGTCACTACATCCTAAACCCATATCTCTGGGCAAATAGTGGGGGTGGGGGTGGGGGGGTGGGGGTGTGGGGGTGGGGGGCCCTGATATGCTTAATTTAAGTTTGATTAGGGACATCCGTTTAGGTATTGTTGTACTTTTTCTCCGGTCGGTGTATCCTTCTTGTATCCTGAGGTAGAGGGAAAATACTTTTCACTGGGATTTAGTTTTTTAGTTTTAGTTTAGTTTTTTTAAAATAAATAATCGATATTGATCTCAAACTGCATCCCCTCCAGGGATCCTAGACCAGTCTTCCAGACTGTGGTAGCATCAGCCAGCGAGTGGACACGCTAGTGATGTAAGTCTTCAAACCAAGGTGCTGATAGCTTCAACTAAGAACGAGAGGCATAGTACACATCCCTCCTTGAGATTCCTGTTTCTACATCCTAAACCCACGTTTACGCGCAAAAAGTGGGGTAATAAAACCCCATCTAAGCTTAGGATTAGATGTGGGACTTTTGTTTACGTTTGCGCGCGCGTGTATGCAGATAATCTCTTTATTTAGAAAAAGACATTTCTGAACAGTAAAATGAAGCAGCTCAGGCGCCAGAAAAGTTCACGATTGTTTCCATCAGTTTGGATTTGATTTGCAGATACCAATATTGGTATAACTGACAGCGCTGGTGGGTTTCCTGTGTCAGAAATGACGATTGCGTTACTGCCGAGGAAAGGAAGGTGCGCGTTGAAATGTTCGAATACTGATTTTCAAACTTTATATTGTCCAAGACCGGGACATACATACATTACCTTGTGTTCTTCCTTTTCTTGTTAAAATGCCTTTGTTGATGAGTCCAGAAAACATCGTCCTCATCCCATTCCCCCGTGGGTTCGGGGACAGAATAGACCCACTGCGTCTCCCTCCACGATTTGTAGGAGGCGAACAGCTAGAAAACTCGTGACTTCTTATTCTAACCATTTCTAATGTATTTCATGATTAATAGCCTTCAATAGCCTACATGGACTAATAGGGAGTAAAACTCGATCCATCCATCCTTGAATCTTTTACCACTTCAACCAAATTTCTCCACCATCCTTCACCTTCAGTCCTTTCCTCGAAAAAATCTGACAGGAACTTTGACTCAACAGTGCCAATATATGTCATGGTTGGTTCCAACTAATTTCTGCACAAAACGAAACACTGAGCAAGCAAGCAAGTCGACGACAACAAGTGTACAACGTCCAGACACTACGAGTACAATATAAATGTTACACAGTAATAGAAACGACGATGACGACAACAGCCAGCATAACAAATAAACTGTTAAAAGTCGAAGCAGCACCCCCACGAAAGAGAAGGACGTGCTGCATGGAGAAATGGTATGTCAACATGACATGCGCAATTGGGGTTAAGCTGTGGGGAATAAAGCCATACTCATATAATTTCTTTTTTCAGTGCGACACCCACTGGTTCTATGAAGACGAATAATCTCGTTTAGAACCATGGTAAGAAAAAAGGGGGAGGGGGGAGGGGACGGGTTTGTGTGGGAAGCAACCATATACCCCTTTAACCTCTCAGAAACTTTAACAATTTTCCTTGATTTGTACCAAGCCCCGATTCCCGCCCAACTTAGAAAGACGAACACTTCTCGTTTGACCGAAACGTCTCAATTACGTTATCTTAAACACATTTTCCTCTTGCTGTTGTCATTTATATCAGTCTACATTCTCCTCAGTTACGTCCTTTTCCTCCGAGTGGCACTGCCCCAGGCTCAGTAACGACCACCAAGAGACAGGGTGGTGGAGACACGTAGGTAGGGGACGAGGGTTAGAGGGGACGGGGGTTAGGGGGGACAAGGGGGGACGGGGGGACGGGGGGAGGGGGTAGTGAGACACCAACATGAAAGACTGGTTGCGGTCTCGCGTAGGCAGTTGCGTAGCGACCGGCCGCCATCACCGCTCCATGCGCTCCAGTCCCGGGCTGCACACAACACAGACCGTCAGCTCGGGGCAAGGCAGGGCGAGCCCCGCCACCCTGCAGTGGGCCTCACTCGTGTCGTCGTCGCCGTCCTTGCTGCTTTCTTCTTTGCTTTCTTCACTGCTTCATTATTGCTTTATTTACTGCTTTCTTCTTTGCTTTCTTCACTGCTTTATTATTGCTTTCTTCACTGCTTTCATTATTGCTTTATTTACTGCTTTCTTCACTGCTTTCATTATTGCTTTATATACTGCTTTCTTCATTGCTTTCATTATTGCTCTCTTCACTGCTTTCATTATTGCTTTATTTACTGCTTTCTTCATTGCTTTCATTATTGCTTTCTTCACTGCTTCATTATTGCTTTATTTACTGCTTACTTCATTGCTAGTTTTTTCCATTGCTTTCTTCTTCGTTTTCTTCAATATTGTTTAGAGAGGAATGACTGTCTCCCCGTAGAAAGCCTATGCGATTGGCAAGAGGCGCATAATTGGTAACATCGTGACTTTCTCTTATTCTAACCGACTCTTCATTATTTTTCATTCTCACTTCTGTGTTAACAAGCGGCACATTCAGATGTTGTGTCCTCGACCTGCGCATTTAAGGAGTGGGTTAAAGTCTGTCATAAATTCTTAAAAACCTTTCTTTGCTGTGATCAAATTCTTTTAAAAAAAAGCTTCTGTGTTACTCTCATCTTTGAGTTCTAATACGTCCTCAATACCAAAAAAAATCTGTTTACCTCTTTTGAAGTAATCTTCTCTATCAAAATATATATCTAGTAGAACTACGTATTTTTGTTAATGCTGTGGCCTTATATAATCTACGAGGCTGATAGACCGTCCATCCATCCATCAGCATATAGTCGCACTCTCTAGAAGTTAAGCTCCACGTCGCTCACTTGCTGCTTGCATTCGAGCTGACTGTCGGTCTCCTCTGCTCTTGTACCAGCTGGGTCCTTGAAATTGTTCTCAGCAAAATCTGCTTTTTCAGTGAAGATTTACGTGTTCTCCTAAATCGAAGACCACCTGTGGATTGGGGGTCAGAATAGACCCACCGCATCTCCCTAAGTGATTCGCAAGAGGCAAATAAATAGGGACATCGTGCCTTGATTTGTGCTTGCCCTAAACTATTCTAGTGATTTTCGTGCTTAATGGCTTTGTATAGCATACAAAGGTTGATAGGCCACAAAAATCCATCCATCCTAATTCTAAGCATATTTACACGAGAAACCGTTGTCAGAAGTTTATAGCCAAAACAAATGTCTTTCACACTGCGACTTATCACAACATCCGCCCCTCAAACCGCTTTACATTTAGCCCCCGATCTCTGGGCCATGTTCTAGGTTTCAGGGAAACGGAGGCCACTGACGACAGAGGACTGCAGGGTGGCAGGGGGCTCGCGCCACAAGTGCACATGAATTACTCAAAACTATGCCAATATGCGAATTCAAAACAAAAAGTATCACAACACTGATTTATCAAAGATGCATCAAATCAACTACAACGCGCACTTGATGAAAAACCAAATCAGCAATTAGCTCGTTATGACAATCGTGCAATGTCAAGAATCCAAAGAAATTTTTCCGATGCACACTAACACCATGAATCCACCAGCATACAAATGGCAAATCAAGTCATCATAAGCACAAGAACCAAACCAAATTCAGGCAAAAGGTTCATACGCATATGATATCGTAGTGATGACAACAGTTAAAGCTAGGTTGTGTGTGTGTGTGTGTGTGTGTGTGTGTGTGTGTGTGTGTGTGTGTGTGTGTGTGTGTGTGTGTGTAAATGAGGGAAAGATTCTACACCTACGGAGGACTTTCCACTGTTCTACTCAAACAAATTACTTTTTTGATACTTGGAAAAGAGGGAGCAGAGATGGAAGAAAGGCTTGAACATAGCATGATTTTAAAAAACGAATGTTCGTCCTGTGGCCTTAGAGCACCGTAGAGATTCAAAACATTAACTTTTTCCAGCCTTGCATTTGACACCATCGTCATGAAATGTATCATGATCAAAATCAAAGAGAAAAAGACAGCATTAATTGCAAGCATCGAAAGAAGTAAATGGGGAAGCACAATGTTGTCCATACAAGTAGCAGTCACCTTCTTCATGAATGTCAATGACAAATTGCAGTGTACAATGTACATCACTCCAACCATTAAGGATGGCATTAATCAAGCAATGCAAACAAAGAGCAATCGTCAACGCCATCATTCGACACTCAGTCGAGTTCAACAATAATGACAATAGTCAGAGGTAAGATATTGCAAAAATGCACGGGACTCGGATCTTCCAAGGGAAATCGGAAGGAAAAATTTGCCTAGACAAGTTAAAGTTAATTAAATACAACACGACAGTGCGATTTTCACAGAAACATGTCAGATGTTACAATGGGACATCTGGCAGAGAGCAAACCAGCAAATGTCACTCAAATCGCAAGAATACTTTTGATAAACACAACTTGGCCCAAACACTTCTCGCCTTCCGAGGAAATTTAAGAAACATTCATGGGCGGATCCCTCCCACCCATTTGATTCAAACAGTGAATAACAGCATGAAGTCCTTTCTCCTTCCAATTTCTAGTTTCCTTTCATGGAATCAACAACAACAACAACAACAACAACAACAACAACAGCAAAGCATTCGTGATTACATTTCATGGTGAAAAATCGACATGCCACAATGCTGTAAGAAGTTGATAAGTCAAACAACGCACGCGCCACACGCAGAAGGAAGATTTCATGCACCTGGGATCAGCATGCTTGTTTACGTCTACTGCAACAAAACTGCGAAACCATTATCCTGTTCTACACATCTGCTACACAACACTACTGCTACGCTATTCTACAGCACACTCACTGGGCAGTGCATTGCACTACTGTGCTGCTACTGAACTCTACAGCCACGGTACACTGAAGCATGCAAGCATCCTGGGGAAGTGAGATTGCTGACGGGAGTCTACACTGTCTACAGCAGGAGGCGAGTGTGCGGAGGCTAACGTGGCTATAAGCATGCCTGTGCACAGCTACTGGGGACTGTGGTGGTGAACATCCACTTCAAAGTAAGCATTGCTTTCTGTGGCAGGTCTCTACGATTACAAAGAAAGGTCGTTGAAAAAAACAAAACACCTGGGGTGGCTTCAAAACTGTTCACCCCCACCCTATCCCACCACCCTCTTGTCTTTACTTAACTGCAGATCAAATGTTTACATGTTGAAAAAATACCCCTTCTCCATTAACGACCAGTTCCCATACGACTATGGGCTGAGGGTAAGAACAGACCCACCATGGCCTCCTTTGCGATGTGTACGAAGCAAATGACTAGGGACATGGAGACTTGACCTGCTCACTACTTCTAGAGATCTTCGTGGTCAATGACAATACATAGCCTACAAACGCCGATAAGTTGTAACACTCCATTCATTAACTCATTCGTTCGTTCATTCACTTCCTCTTTAGAATCCTGTCACTGAATAGTTAGTTGGGGGGGAGGGGGGAGCAAAACACGATAATCCCTTTACTGCTTAAAAGTTCGACAAAGAACTTTGGTTCTTCTGTCTGGTCTGGTGTTTCTGAATAGTTTCGGGTTAGTAGGGATTAGTCCAGTTGGCAACTCTGCAGGCGATGGGTATTTTCCGAATGTGTGTTCAGTTGAAGAAAGAGTTAGTCAGGCCAGAAAATCTATATCTGTGCAATGGACTGCAACTATGAGAAGGAGTCATCTGGTGCAGGAACTTGAAGTGAGAAGTCCTTGTGAAACGCCCCTAAGTTCTCTCGCGTCTCAAACATATCAGTCCATCTATTCCCACTGCTCTGTAAATCGTGAATTGACTTGCTTCATTCTAACCAACTCTGATATTTTTTTCCGTGATAATGGCATTACATATCCTACAAAGGCCGACAGGCAAAAGAACAACAGAAGTAAAATCTTTTGAATTCATTTTCTTTCTCTATATTTACCACGAGTCTATATTTAACATGCCAGTATATTTTATAGGTAATAATTAGTCACAATAAAAATTGCCATTTCATTCTGAACTCCTTACGCAAAGCCAAATATTTCCTTTCCATTTCATTTTTAAAAGCAATTAATTACCAAGGAAAACGTATGTTGTGTTTGATACGCTTCTAAAGTTTCCGAAAAGTGTCCCCATAGCAGAGCCAAAATATTTGGCTTGGAAAAAAAGTCTTACCTGAATGTAACTGGGATAATACCCATGTGGCTGAGTGGGGCACATGCTGATACATATTCGCGATTGTCAGATTTTGGGATGGGTATCCATGCTAAAGATTTTGGGATGAGTACCCGTGCAGAAGATGTGGGGGTGGGTATCCTTGAGGAAGATGTGGGGGCGGTAGCGGCAGTAAGGGAGGCTGCTGTTGGATTGGCCGCTGCGTTGCAGGTGAAATGAAGGTTAGTAAAACGTTTTGGAAGTCAGGGACTTACTGATTTGGACCCCATGGGAGTTCCATGCCGATTTCTAATTTGTCACCCCATGCTTCACGTCAAGCACCAAACAGTCCTACTCCATGCCTAGGTGATGTCAGTCCCACCTTCTTCCTTTTCCACCAGATTTGTGTTGTTTTTTGGACCTCGTTGGAATTCTGAGTTAGTCTTTGAACCACCATTCCTTGCAGTCGGGTCGAGTACTGAATTTTCCTATATTATGCCTCAGTGTCGTCATTCTCACATCCTTCACTTTCACTCTCACCATTCCCACTGTGGGTTGGGTGTCAAAGAATATACTCACCGTGTCTCCCTATACGATTTGTAAAAGACGAATAAATAGGGAAATATTCATATGCTCTTATTCTAATTAAACTCTTTTGATTTTTCGCGATGAATGGCCTTATATAGCCTTCAAAGGCTGATAGGCCGTAAAACTCCATTCATCCATTCGTTCATTCACCCTCACCATGCTTCCCCCCTTCCTGATTTTAACTCTGGGTACAAAAGCAACTAAAAGGCCAATGCAGAAAGGACATACACGGGAAAGAACACAAAAGACCTACGAGTGGGGGTCGTGCACCCGTACCGTGGCGTGATGTCAAGGCAAGTCACAAGCGACTAAGTCAAAAGAAAGGGGAAGGAAGCTTGCGTTGCATGGTTGGCCCCATGATTTTGGAAAACTTTCAGGCTTACCTGCTCATAATATGAACAGAGTTGGGCATAGGAGTTTGCTGCCCCTTGCGTCAAATACTGAAAAGATTGCGACCCCCGTGGTTGTGAGATGAGCAATCAAACAGACCGCTTCTTCTCAAATGTGAACTCTCCAAAGAAGGAGAGAAGAAAGAGAAGAGAGTTTCAAAGACCAAGTGCAATACGCTTGGTCACAATGAAGCCATGAAACGTGATGACGCAAGCCAGACACAGATCTGATATGTGGAGACCAAATTTCCATAATAATTATAGGGTGAGTGAGTGTGTGAGTGAGTGTGTGTTTGGTATGTGATGGGTAGGGAAGTGTGGGTGGAGTTTGGTATGTGGTGAGTGGGTAGGTGTGGATGTGGGTGTACGGTGTGTGCACGCGCGCGTGTGTGCGGTGTGTGTATGTATGTGTGGTTGGATGTGTGTGTCTGTGATATGACAATGCATTGATTACTGTTTTGTCTACTAAACTGCAAGGACCTTTTCTGACCCGTGTTTTCATAATTTCTCATTAGATGTGCCTTGCCCCAATTAAAAACCCACAGCGTAATATTAGTGATTACTGTAATTAACACAACATAGGCGCAGTTAATAGAGCGGAATGTTCACAATGGGCACGTTGGAGTTGGCGCTGCTTTGCTACGTGTGACGTTCGAAAGAGTTACTTCCCTTGAGCAAGAGTTACCTCCCTTTAGACCTTAATCGCAGAAAAATAGTCTGCTTTATGTGACACATCCTGAGAGAGATGAAATGATCTCGAACTAAAGGGTGGATGAATGATGGATGTATGATGAGAGTGAGTAGGAGAGAAAGTGAGGAGAGAGAGAGAGAGAGAGAGAGAGAGAGAGAGAGAGAGAGAGAGAGAGAGAGAGAGAGAGAGAGAGAAAGTCAGTAGAGAGAGACAGAGCGACAGAGAGAGAGACAGAGAGAGAAAGAGAAAGTCAGTAGAGAGAGACAGAGAGAGACAGAGAGAGAGACAGAGAGAGAAAGAGAAAGTGAGTAGAGGGAGAGAGAGGTGGGAGTGGGGGGTGCACATGGGATTTCACACAACTAGATAGAAAACAAGAATAATTAGAATACAGATTGAGTTAAAGACATTATAAAATGTAGGATGGTACAAAAGTATTGATATGATAGATTGGGGTGCGGAGAGAGAGAGAGAGAGAGAGAGAGAGAGAGAGAGAGAGAGAGAGAGAGAGAGAGAGAGAGAGAGAGAGAGAGCGAGAGAGAAAGAGAGCGAGAGAGAGAGAGAGAGAGAGAGAGAGAGAGAGAGAATATTTTTATTTCAAAATCACACACACACCAAGCAATGCTGTCTAATACAGCATCTAGTCATCATGAAAACACAACATCGAAATATCATGAGCACAATATCAAAACGTGAGACAAGTGCAATGTAAGCAGCCACGCATGAAGAGCAATGCAGCAGTAGCAACAGCATCATCATCAACAACACCAAGAACATCAGCAGCAGCAACAGCAGTAGTAGCAGCGAAACAGACAGTAGCACAGAGCAGAGGAGCATATCCAGTATCCTTGACTACAAGGAGCATACAGTACTTTTCAACCAAGCTCACACAAGTTCGAGAGAACCACTGTAAACTCATGTGACCTTTTCTCTCATGACGTCACCCTCTCTTCTAGAGGCAAGTGCTTTCTTGCTTAGTCAAAGAGCTAGGCTAGGAGGAGGAGGGAAGGGGGGGATTTGGGAAGATTGGGGGGAGGGGGGGGGGGGGAAGGATCTCATACAAGACAGACAGACGGCTGACGTGAGAATGGAAAGAGAGAGAGAGAGAGAGAGAGAGAGAGAGAGAGAGAGAGAGAGAGAGACAGAGACAGAGAGAGAGAGACAGAGAGAGAGATAGAGAGAGAGAGAGAAGAGAGAGAGACAGAGAGAGAGAGAGAGAGAGAGAGAGAGACAGAGAGAGACAGAGAGAGAGAGAGAGAAAGAGAGAGAGACAGAGAGAGAGAGAGAGAGAGAGAGAGACAGAGAGAGACAGACAGAGAGAGAGACAGAGAGAGAGAAAGAGAGAGAGAGAGACAGAGACAGAGAGAGACAGAGAGACGCAGAGAGAGAGAGACACAGAGAGAGAGAGAGAGAGAGAGAGAGAGAGAGAGAGAGAGAGAGAGAGAGAGAAGTGGGTAAGGATAGACAGTTGTACAGAAAAAGATAATGGAGGAGGCGGAATATGAAGGGGTGCAAGTGGGAGGATGAAGAAGAGAGGGAGGAGAGGGGGACGAGAAGAAGGGGTTGAGAAGGGGAGAGGGGGAGATCAGGGGGAGGGGGGGTGGAGAACAAGTAGGGGTTGAGAAAGGGGGAGGAGGGAAATGTAGAAAAGGGGGTTAGTAGGGTGGATTAAAGAGCGGGGTGGCGGGTGGGGTGGGTGGGTGGGGGGGGGGGGGGTTGAAGGAAGAAGGGAAATAAAAAGGGGAAGGATAAAAAAGGGGAGCAGGGAAGAATGAAGAGGGGGGGGGGGGGGGGCGGGAAAGGAGATGAAGAGAGGAAATGTTAAAATGGGTAGGGGTGGGGGTGGGGGACAAAGAGACGAGCAGGGGAGGATGGGTGGGGAGGAAGAAGATGGAGAGAAGGTAAAAAGTAAAGAAAAGGGGGGTGGGGGTGGGGGGTGGGGGGAATGGAGGTAGGCCTGAGAAATGCGAGGGAAGGGGATGAAGTGTTTGTGAAGGGCTGGACATACGTCTCGGTGCGGGGAAAATGTGATGATGGAATATGTGTGCGTGAGTTAGTGTGTGTATGTGCTTGTGTGTATGAGTGTGTTTGTGTGTGCTTGTGTGTATCTGTTTTTGTGTATTTGTGTATGTGTGTGTATGTGTGTTTGTATGTTTGTGTATGTGTATATGTGTATGTATTTGTGTATGTGTGTGTTTGTGTGTGTGTGTGTTTTTGTGTGTGCTTGTGTGTATCTGTTTTTGTGTATTTGTGTATGTGTGTGTATGTGTGTTTGTATGTTTGTGTATGTGTGTGTGTATTTGTGTATGTGTGCGTGAGTTAGTGTGTGTATGTGCTTGTGTGTATGAGTGTGTTTGTGTGTTTGTGTGTGCTTGTGTGTATCTGTTTTTGTGTATTTGTGTATGTGTGTGTATGTGTGTTTGTATGTTTGTGTATGTGTGTGTGTATGTGTGTGTGTATTTGTGTATGTGTGTGTTTGTGTGTGTGTGTGTGTTTTTGTGTGTGCTTGTGTGTATCTGTTTTTGTGTATTTGTGTATGTATGTGTATGTGTGTTTGTATGTTTGTGTATGTGTGTGTGTATTTGTGTATGTGTGTGTTTGTGTGTGTGTGTATGAATCTGTGTTTGTGTATGTGTGTGTGTCTGTGTGTGTATGTGCATTTGTGTGTGTGTGTCTGTGTGGATCTCTGTGTGTGTATCTCTGTGTGTGTGTGAGTGTGTGTGTATATGTGTGTATGTGTGTGTGTGTGTGTGTCTGTGTGTTTTTGTGTGTGCAGGAGGGAAAACAAATAGGACAAATGGAAGTGGAAGCTCAAGTAGAAAATAAGGCATGTGGAGGATGTTGCGGGTGTGTATGTTAGCGTGCGTATGTGCGCATGCACGCGTCACTGGTGAAAGTGCGTGAGAAAAAAATCACTCTTTACATGCGGGAGTTCTTGAATACCCCGATCCGGGGGGTGGAGGAAGTGTGGGGGGTGGAGGAAGTGTGGGGGGGGGGGGGAGGAAGTGTGGGGGGTGGCGGAAGTGTGGGGGTGGTGGAGGAAGTGTGTGGGTAGGATGAAGGAATCGGAATGGGAGTACGAGGCCGGGGTGCAATAATGTGAAAAGGGGTGTGGAGATGGACATTGGGGTGGGGGAGATAGGGGTGGGGTGGAGATAGGAGTGGGGGTGGAGCTTGGGGTGGGGGTGGAGACAGGGGTGAGGGTGGAGATAGGAGTGGGGGGTGGATCCGGGCTGGGGGTGGATATAGGGGTGGGGGTGGAGATAGGGGAAGGGGCTTTGGAGCAGGGTGTACAGCTGGCAGAGGATATGTGTGATAGGATTGGAGAAGAGATGGGGATAGGACAAAGACAAAAAAATGAATCGAGGGGAAAAGATCTCTAGCGAAAGTCTGGGAGAGGAAAAGCGGGAGGGAGGAGGAAACCCCTAAAAGCTAAGGACGTCTCGTCAAAAACAGAGGCGCTACGTTTCTGCCGCCATTTTGAGTGTTGCCAAGCCAAGCAGAGGCACCGTACCCAGTCCTAAAGCGTCGTACCCAGTCCTAAAGCGTCGTACCCAGTCCTAAAGCGTCGTACCCAGTCATAAAGCATCGTACCCAGTCCTAAAGCATCGTACCCAGTCCTAAAGCGTCGTACCCAGTCCTAAAGCGTCGTACCCAGTCGTACCCAGTCGTACAGCATCGCACCCAGTCCTAAAGCATCGTACCCAGTCCTAAAGCATCGTACCCAGTCCTAAAGCATCGTACCCAGTCGTACAGCATCGCACCCAGTCCTAAAGCATCGTACCCAGTTCTAAAGCATCGTACCCAGTCCTACAGCATCGTACCCAGTCCTACAGCATCGTACCCAGTCTTAAAGCATCGTACCCAGTCCTAAAGCATCGTACCCAGTCCTAAAGCATCGTACCCAGTCCTAAAGCATCGTACCCAGTCCTACAGCATCGTACCCAGTCGTACCCAGTCCTAAAGCATCGTACCCAGTCCTATAGCATCGTACCCAGTCGTACAGCATCGTACCCAGTCCTACAGCATCGTACCCAGTCCTAGTCGTACCCAGTCCTAAAACATCGTACCCAGTCCGTAAAGCATCGTACCCAGTCCTAAAGCATCGTACCCAGTCCTAAAGCATCGTACCCAGTCCTAAAGCATCGTACCCAGTCCTAAAGCATCGTACCCAGTCCTAAAGCATCGTACCCAGTCCTAAAGCATCGTACCCAGTCCTAAAGCATCGTACCCAGTCCTAAAGCATCGTACCCAGTCCTAAAGCATCGTACCCAGTCCTAAAGCATCGTACCCAGTCCTAAAGCATCGTACCCAGTCCTAAAGCATCGCACCCAGTCGTACCCAGTCCTAAAACATCGTACCCAGTCCTAAAGCATCGTACCCAGTCCTAAAGCATCGTACCCAGTCCTAAAGCATCGTACCCAGTCCTAAAGCATCGTACCCAGTCCTAAAGCATCGTACCCAGTCCTACCCAGTCCTAAAGCGTCGTACCCAGTCCTAAAGCATCGTACCCAGTCCTAAAGCATCGTACCCAGTCCTAAAGCATCGTACCCAGTCCTAAAGCATCGTACCCAGTCCTAAAGCATCGTACCCAGTCCTAAAGCATCGTACCCAGTCCTAAAGCATCGTACCCAGTCCTAAAGCATCGTACCCAGTCCTAAAGCATCGTACCCAGTCCTAAAGCATCGTACCCAGTCCTAAAGCATCGTACCCAGTCCTATAGCATCGTACCCAGTCGTACAGCATCGTACCCAGTCGTACCCAGTCCTAAAGCATCGTACCCAGTCCTATAGCATCGTACCCAGTCGTACAGCATCGTACCCAGTCGTACAGCATCGTACCCAGTCCTAAAGCATCGTACCCAGTCCTACAGCATCGTACCCAGTCCTATAGCATCGTACCCAGTCCTAAAGCATCGTACCCAGTCCTAAAGCATCGTACCCAGTCCTACAGCATCGTACCCAGTCCTAAAGCATCGTACCCAGTCCTAAAGCATCGTACCCAGTCCTAAAGCATCGTACCCAGTCCTAAAGCATCGTACCCAGTCCTAAAGCATCGTACCCAGTCCTAAAGCATCGTACCCAGTCCTACCCAGTCCTAAAGCGTCGTACCCAGTCCTAAAGTATCGTACCCAGTCCTAAAGCATCGTACCCAGTCCTAAAGCATCGTACCCAGTCCTAAAGCATCGTACCCAGTCCTACCCAGTCCTAAAGCATCGTACCCAGTCCTAAAGCATCGTACCCAGTCCTACCCAGTCCTAAAGCGTCGTACCCAGTCCTAAAGCATCGTACCCAGTCCTAAAGCATCGTACCCAGTCCTAAAGCATCGTACCCAGTCCTAAAGCATCGTACCCAGTCCTAAAGCATCGTACCCAGTCCTACCCAGTCCTAAAGCGTCGTACCCAGTCCTAAAGCATCGTACCCAGTCCTAAAGCATCGTACCCAGTCCTAAAGCATCGTACCCAGTCCTAAAGCTGCGTACCCAGTCCTAAAGCATCGTACCCAGTCCTAAAGCATCGTACCCAGTCCTAAAACATCGTACCCAGTCCTAAAGCATCGTGCCCAGTCCTAAAGCATCGTACCCAGTCCTAAAGCATCGTACCCAGTCCTAAAGCATCGTACCCGGTCCTATAGCATCGTACCCAGTCGTACAGCATCGTACCCAGTCGTACCCAGTCCTAAAGCATCGTACCCAGTCCTATAACATCGTACCCAGTCGTACAGCATCGTACCCAGTCGTACAGCATCGTACCCAGTCCTAAAGCATCGTACCCAGTCCTAAAGCACCGTACCCAGTCCTACAGCATCGTACCCAGTCCTAAAGCATCGTACCCAGTCCTAAAGCATCGTACCCAGTCATAAAGCATCGTACCCAGTCCTACAGCATCGTACCCAGTCCTAAAGCATCGTACCCGGTCCTACAGCATCGTACCCAGTCCTAAAGCATCGTACCCAGTCCTAAAGCATCGTACCCAGTCCTAAAGCATCGTACCCAGTCCTAAAGCATCGTACCCAGTCCTACCCAGTCCTAAAGCGTCGTACCCAGTCCTAAAGCATCGTACCCAGTCCTAAAGCATCGTACCCAGTCCTAAAGCATCGTACCCAGTCCTAAAGCTGCGTACCCAGTCCTAAAACATCGTACCCAGTCCTACCCAGTCCTACAGCATCGTACCCTGTCCTCTCGTGGGACCAGAGGCGCGTTTCCTTTGGAAAGGTGTTTTGAACATGGTCAGAGACGAGCGCTCACGGCGAGCGCCTGTGTGGACAGGTTCAGTGAGGGACAAGCTGTGGACTTGGCGTGGACAGGCTCAGTGAGGGGACAAGCTGTGGACTTGGCGTGGACAGGATCAGTGAGGGGACAAGCTGTGGACTTGGCGTGGACAGGTTCAGTGAGGGGACAAGCTGTGGACTTGGCGTGGACAGGCTCAGTGAGGGGACAAGCTGTGGACTTGGCGTGGACAGGATCAGTGAGGGGACAAGCTGTGGACTTGGCGTGGACAGGTTCAGTGAGGGGACAAGCTGTGGACTTGGCGTGGACAGGCTCAGTGAGGGGACAAGCTGTGGACTTGGCGAGCACCCGCTGTGAGCACTCGTCTCTGAACACGTTTTAAAAACGCCCTTGGAACGAAACGCGCCTCTGGTCCCTTGAGAGGATCGCGTGCGATGTGTAAGAATTGCTTGCAATCCTGTCCCCGTCTAGCGCAAGGCAGGCAGGCAGGCAGGCAGGCAGGCAGGCAGGCAGGCAGCCAAGCAGGGAGCAGGTTTTCACAGCCTTACTCGGACGTCAGACCAATCCACTCCGCCTTCACCATCTGTACATCTCTGGTCTTCAAGCTTTTCCATCCCAAGAATACTGATTCTTTACTTCTGGCAGATTTTTCCTTTTACTTTAAGATATTTTTCATAAGCCATTAAGCATTAGTTCATGCCATTTGGTTGCATGGACTTGAGTCGCTATTAAATGACAATGACAATTTCCTACTTGGCCTGCATCAAAGTGGCCCAGTTACAATACAATCTCTCATTTTAGTCTATAGCCAAGATCCCTGCTGCTACTAAAGAGCCAATTAACGTGATCTTGATCTTGAATCAGCTATAAAACCAAATGTCATCCAATGCAAAGATGCTGCATGAATGAACAATCCTTAGCACGATGAAGAGGGATGAAGTCCTGCTTGATTTTCTTGAAGTGCCACTATTTTCTCTTCTTTTTCGTGTACACCTCTAAGTGACTGGATCCATTTATCCACCCCACCCCCCCTATCCCCCCCCCTCTCTCTCTCTCTCTCTCTCTCTCTCTCTCTCTCTCTCTCTCTCTCTCTCTCTCTCCTTAGCAGACATGCAGAGCGAGCTACTAGCGAAAGAAGGGGAGGGTGTGGGTGGTAGGGCAGGGTAAGGTAGGCAGAAGGGGGGAGGGGGAGGGGTGGCTAGAAGAAAGGGGT